>JANKKC010043612.1:0-12615 GCA_026225755.1 Bursera bipinnata | reverse complement strand
CGGTGTGATTAATATTTTATACCTTAGGGGTGTAACTATAAATTGTAACTAAAGGATGTAATTACAAAAAAATTAAAACTGAAAGACTAAATTGAAATTATACAAGAATGAGAGAAAATAAAGAAACGAAGAAATTCTTCTTCTGTTAAGGGATGGATTCAAACGGTGGAGGAGGCTGCTATTTATAGACAGCCTCCTGTACTATTCATCTTAAAAAATTACATAATTATCTTTAACATTTGCGTCATCACTTGCGCAATACATATAATAATTAAGGGCTGGAATCCACTTAATTAATTAACCGGTCCCATTACAATTAATAATTAATATTTATAACAATATTCAATTAGTTTGATAACTATTTTAATTTTAATACATCTATACAATTTTTAAAATATGTCACACATAATAATACTCCTCTTCCATGAGTACCTTTTAAAGTCACCTTTTTTTATTTAATTCTTTTTATCTCAGATTTTATAATAAACAAACTCATCAAGCGTGATATTTCTGCCAATTTTCTATTTAATTAAGTAATATCACACATCTTAAATTTATTCAGAATTTTTGGATTGACTACCTTGTCTAAATAAATACATTATAACCATTTACATTAAGACAGAGACAGACTAGCTTCAGAGAAGAATTAAACAGATTTGTCACTCTATATACCTAATTTCCAAGCCGGTGTAGCTACCAACATACTCAATTTAATCAGAATATAATCAAAAATTTATTTCTGTGAAAAAGTGACTATAAATTAGCATAAAAATTTTAAATTAAACCAACTCAGCCCATAAATTAATAAATCCATAAGCTATGAAGCGGCTGGAAAGGTACATTACAATCTCCGAAAAAATAAGTTCCAAGTTAAATCAAATTTGTATAGTAGCCTCCTTTACCTTAATGAATTGAACCGAAGGAGCTCAGCAGTAGCAAGAACTTCCATGAAAGCAAATGAGAAGTAATATTAATCAGATTTCAAGCACACAAGTCAAACAACATAAAATTAATGAGAACTTCCAGCTATCTCTTGAGCAATTTTGCTTATCGTTTTATCACCCGTACATGACAAGAAGCAAAGCAGATTAATGTTGTTGACACTCATAATTAAGCCCTAGGCCTGGGTTCACTTTCAAACAACATATGTATGTTTCAATCTGACCAATCCCCTTTCTCTGGCGCTTCACATAATTGGGACTCCTTACTGTAGATTCTGAAGATTCTACCTACACTCAAAATTCAAAAAATTTACATATAAAATTCCGAAAATCAGCTCTAGTCTATCCAGATGCGTACATTTTGATGGTGATTTATTTGGAAATAACAATATCGATAATGCTCATATCTTCATGGGTTTATTTATCAAAATTTCCATAAGAAAATGGCAACGAGAAAATGAAATGAAACAAACTGAGTTCATTGCAGTAAGCATCTGATGATATAACAATAATAATTACCAACAAATATTACTTAATTAATTAAATAAATTCATCATGTAAAATTTTTTTAGAAAGTTTGTTACATGTCGTTAATAATTAACTAGCAATCAAATATATGAATATATAAATCTTTCTTTGAGACCAAAAAATTCATTAGAGAAAACAATAATAAGAAAAGAAATGGTGTAAATGGAGACTTACCAAGTTAAAAAATATCGAAAAGTGAGACATTATGGGGCAAAGCACTGATTATTACCTTGAGCTGGCTTCCTCCGAACAAAACTTCTTTCAAAAATCCAAGCTCTGGTTCGTCTTCCTCTTCAATTGTAACTTTCACAGGATTCCCAGTTTCTTGACAATACAATAAATGAACTCCACACTTTATCACCTTGCAGCAATCTATGAGTTCGGCATTTAAATTGTTAACATAAAATTCGAAGGTCATCTGATTGTTGCTATGGAAGTCACCATATTTATCTTCATCATATGAACAAATATTGAAATCATATCCCAGGAATACATGCTCTGAATTAACAGAATTGAGTTTGGTGTAAAAGTACGAGCCCCTTAAAGTGCCATGGAACAATAACAGCTTATCATCTTTGCTCCTGAGCTTGCAATCACAGCTAACAACCAAACCCCGGCCTTCATAATCAGAATAGTCACCAAACTCCAGAATAGCGCACATGGCAAAAGTAACAAAATTTGAATTGAACCAACCAGTTTCGAGGTCTAGAGTTATAAAAGATCCAGGACAGCTATAAGTAACCCACTCTGGAATTTCAGTTCCAGGATAGCAAATACAAGCACTTGGTCTTTGATAAAATTCCTGTCAAAAGAAAACAAACCATCACTTTAAGTCCATTAAATTTAACTTTAGTCTTCTTTTTTTATTAAAAAAAATATTAAGATCCATTTTTTGAAGAGAGAAATTACCTTACAATCTTCCAGCCTCTGAATTTTCAGCAGAGTATCTTTCACCGAGTCTTTGAGTGCATTTTGATCCAAATTGAAACAATTGATGAAGTTAATTCTCCCTTTTCTTGAAATAGTAGGGGAGAATAGAAATGATAAATCTGACAAAGCTTCTAGCGATGTGCAGTTGTGTGCATCTATAAATTGTAAATTACTTGGAAACTCCGGCAAGCATTGAAGCCTCTCACAATAGCCTAAGTCAAGGTAACATAACTTGGAAAGGTCTTTGATGCTTGTTGGAATCATCTCAAAATTGTTTCCACCAAGCAGTAAACTTTCCAGTGATGATAACTGACCAAGACTGCTGGGTAAATCCTTGATACAACAGTCAGTCAGATGTAGTTCCATCAAAAAGCTCAAATTTACAATGGATGATGGTACAACGCTTTTAGCAACTCTATCTACTTTAAGTACCTTCAAGGCTTCAAAATTTCCTAACTTGTCAGGCAATACATCAAGTTTTGAACAACCAGAGAGGTTAAGATGCTGAAGAGATTTCAACTCACAGATATTGCTTGGGAGAACTTTAAGCCTGGAACAATTTTTAAGATTCAATATCACCAGTTTGGATAGAATCCCTATCGATGGGGTGAGCTCTTCTATGGAAGTTTCATCTAAAAATAACTCTTCTACATTTGATGACATCTCTGGTAGCGTCTCAAGATTTGAGCAACCAGAAAGGATTACTTTTCTTAGAGAATTCGAACGAATGCCCGTTGGAAGACTACAAAGCGTTTTGCATTCCCTTAGGTTCAAGATAACAAGTTTATCCAGATGCTCAATAGATGAGGAAATATCACGCAAACTTGTACAACCTTCTAGAATCAAGTTCTCGAGATTTGGGGCCCATGAAAGATCTTGGATCTTTCTTAGATGGTTGGAGTAACTAAGATTAATATGTCTTAAATTAACAAGATGCTGTAAGAAAAGAAAAAAATATATATCACTAACACAAATTAATATATTTATGTATCTCTGATATTTTAAGTTAAGAACAAAAAGATCACCAAATAAATAAAAATATATACCTCTACACCGGTCCAAAGTTGTTCAACATTGCTATAACGCATGTCAAGAACAACAAGGTTATTCACGGGATGAAAATTTGCTAATGATGTCAAGGGGCATCCATGCCAACAAAGGTACCTTAGCTCCGTGAAATCAGATTCAAGTTGGGAAACATGCACCTTAATAATATTATTCTCTTCATGACATGAGTTAAATATTTTCAAAATTTTCAGGTTCTGCATCTTTGTGAATGCACCAGGATTTAAATGTATATCTTTCGCTAAACACATATCCAAACATATGCCTTCAATTGCGTCAGTCCCCTAAAAATTGAAAAGATGACAAGTTAGAATCAAAATATTTAAAAGCTTATATAAACAATTTAGAGGTCAAGTCTGTAACACCCCGGCCCACTGTCAGATATTATCCGCTTTGGACACACAGTCCATCACGGTTTTGTTATTGGGCTTTGCAACCCTAAAGGCCTCTGACAGTTTTGTTATTGGGCTTTGCAACCCTAAAGGCCTCTGACAGTTTAAGGAACTCACAGGGTATTTAAGTTATCCAAACTTATCATTCTCAAGCAATGTGAGATGTTACATTCACCCCTCCTTTTGAGCCCAACGTCATGGGCTCTGATACCATTTTGTAACACCCCGGTCCACTGTCAAATATTGTCCGCTTTGGACACACAGTCCATCACGGTTTTGTTTTGGGCTTTGCAACCCAAAAGGCCTCTGACAGCTTAAAGAGCTCACAGGGTATTTAACTTATCCAAACTTATCATTCCCAAGCGATGTGGGATGTTACATTCACCGCTCCTTTTAGGCCCAACGTCCTCGTTGGCCTATCCTTCTTCTCAAGCGATGTGAGATGTCACAAAGTACCTAAGTAACTTTTTTTTTTTTTCAACGTTATTTTTGTTATAATTAAATATAAGGCATCCGTCAAACCCAAACAAACCATTTTGTCACCTACACTAATGCACGAAGAAGAATTGGAAATAATATTCTCCAAGCTTTTTAATGCACATATATAATGCAAATCATTTGACTCTCACCTTGGTTTTTGTCAATACAACATGGATATCCTCGTGACACCATAAACGATTTCGTTTCTCGGGATTTTTTCCTCTTCGAACAATTTGCCAACCCATTTCTTGAACCAAATCATGCATCGTTATTTTGTTGTTCGATATAGTTATGAGACACTTCTCAACAAGAGTCCTTATTTCATAATTAGGTTCGTAGCCATTGGCCTTCAGAATTATTTCTACAAGGTCAATATTCTCCCATTTAAAGAAACATGCCATATCCAAAAATGCATTCTGCTGCAATTCATCCAATTCTTTGTAACTTCCTTCTAGAACCCGTTGGACAACCTGGTTAGGTATTTTTTGTAGTCTATTTATTGCACTTTCCCAAAATTCCTTTGGTTTGCCAGATAAAGTTTGACCCAACTCTTTAAGAGCTAATGGAACACCTTTAGCATATTCCAATACCTTATCTGACAACTTATAATAATCTAATGAAATGGGATATCCTTGTGGAAAAGCATGCCGACCAAAAAGTTGGAAAGCTTCATTGTAAAATAATCCCTCAACCTTATAAATATTATCATCATCAACTTTATAATTTTGAAACACTTGTTTATCTCTTGCTGTTATAATGACATGACTTCCCTCACCCAAGGAATTGAGATTTTCGTATATATACTGGTCGGTAGATGTCACATCATCTAAAACAATAAGAACCTTTATACGATCCAGTCTTAGTTTTGTTATGGCAAAACTTGTATTGGAATTTCTTGAAAGGAGTCCTTCTTGCAATCTAGTCAGTCCATTGGGAAGCTTTGATTCTTTACTGACATTTTCAGCAAAGTAAGATTCTTCAAAATGACTCCAGATTTTGTTGAATACAGCTTTAGCAATAGTTGTCTTTCCTATACCACCCATTCCCCAAATTCCTATGATGCAAATATCTTTTGAACCTATACGTAACAAGGATTCAATTCTATTGATGCTTGATTTTACTCCAAGCAGGTCATCATTATCATTTAAGGGCATACGATTCAATCTCTTCAAAATTTTTTCCACGATCTCATCCACTAGAGCAGCTTCACTCCTAACAAATATGGAAAATAATGAAGAAAAATATTTAATAAATCAACAAGAGATGGCAAGCTGATTTTAGTGAGAATGATACTTGTTTAAATATTGATGAAAGAAATAGTGAACTTTCTCCAAAAATAATTAGTAAATTTGATTGATATGATTAGTTAGTAAAAGAATTGTGACATGATATATCTAAAACAGATAATAGCATCAAAATTTAGAGTGTTCAAATGGACTTGATCCTCACCCTTAACAAATATAATAATTATTACATTGAAATATTTCAGTTGTCAACACTCAAAACACTGAGAAAACTTAGATTGAAAATATAAAATCTGTCAACCGATGAATTCCAATAATCGAAGTCAAGCGAATTAAACTATACTGACACAAGAAAATAATTAATATTAATTAACTATAAATTTATGTGCCGCTTGAGGAACTCAGTTGAACTATTTTTAATTAGACATTGTAAAATATCTTGACTCGTTCAATGAATTAAATGCATATACATAGTAAACTTATATTAAATAATAAAACAATAACTCATATAATTAAAATTTTTGGTCATGACTTCAGTGCATGTCAAATGTAACAATCTGATCTCTGCTTTGGACACATATAAATGAATATTATTATAAAAAAGACTATAAGAAAAACTATAAAATTGTCAAAAATTTATTTGCTAACTCTTTAAAAAGAAATCTCACATTATATAATTCATGTCTTGAAGGTAAGAAATGATGTTAAATTTGCATCAGGTTTTAAGCACTTTAGTTGTGTAAATAAGCAGAGTCTAAATGAACATAATGCAACTTAAATAAATAAACCTACTAGTCCAACTCAAATAAAATAAATAAAACCAATCCAAATAAATTATTATATAATTCTAAAGGAGATAAATCAAATAATCCCAAATTCTGTAAAGTACTATCCCAAAAATATAATAAGTAGGAGACATGATTCATTTATTCAGTTGAATTATGAAATCTTCAAATGACATCTAAAGATTTCTTTCTTTTTTGCTTCTTTTTTTTTTTTTTTTTTANTTTTTTTTTTTTTTCCTTTTCTAATGTTTCTATGATGACGTTTCTAAATAGTGATTTTTTTCCCCCAATAAAATTAGTTTAAGTAATTTTTGTAAGGGTGTGGCTTTATATATACCTTAGAAAATGCACACGTCCCCTTTTTTTCAATATACACTCCTGTTTTTAAAATTTTAATAATTCAATCCTTATTCAAAAATATATATATAATTTTCAAATTGAATCCATATAACAAATAGAAATACAATAGCTTAATATTATATTCAATACAAAATCACTATAAAAAAAAAATATTTATCCATAACCTACCTGATTTATTAAAAAAGTAGTTTTATGAATCCTTTGTTTCATCAATTTTTAATGAAAATTTTATTTTTTAATTTGTGTTTTTCATGTAATAAACATTTAACTACTAATTCAGAATTAACTATAAACCTTCATTCGAAAATTATTAATGTGTCTAACATCAAATTTTAATCTTTATTAAAAATTAATAATAAATGTACTTAAAAAAGTGGTTTATAAATATAATCTAACCGTTTTTCTTTTTTAAGATAAAAAATAAAAAATAAAAAATCCAATAGAACTAGAACTACCATATAAAAGGGTAAAAAATTCTCAAGAATTAATAAAAAATTAGAAAGTTACCGAATGACTTCTAAGTCAAAGCCGCTGAGACTGGCTGCTTCCTTCAAAATATTCCTCCATTTCTTCAGCATCTTTACACTCGTGCTGAAACGCTCTTCAAGCAGACCAAATCCCTCCCCAAAACTCCCACGAAGATTCCTAATATCTGATGGATCTACGCGATAGAAAACGGGGATCACAACCTGGTTGCACTTTTTCCTGCATTTAAAAATCTTTACAAGTTCTAGAAGACACCATCGGGAAGATGCATAGCCTACTGAGAAAATGATAACCGAAATAAAGGACTCTTTGATTGCAGTAATAAGGGACAGCGAGATCTCCTCTCCTCTGACAAGCTTATCATCAATGAAAGTTTTGATATTTTCCCGTTCGAAAGCTTTATAAAGATGGCTGGTGAAATTGTAACGGGTGTCCCCGCTAAAACTAAGGAAAACATCATACTTCATGATAACTTGAGTAAAAAACGAAGAAGAAGATTTAAGCGATCAACTTCAATTGATAAGGGACTGTTCAGATAAGTAGATAGAGACAAAAATCAAGAAATTTTCACCAAACTTTCATGCCAAATGTTAATCATAATATGATCTGCAAGAAACCCAGATCTGACACTTAACCTACCAGAAAACTGAAGATTGATCAAGATCTAGATCGGAAGAGATAGTGCCAAAATAATACTCCTTTCAGTTTTCAAAAAATTTGCAAATTTTAAAAGACAATATGTTATGCAAGTACCTACCCCGCTGTTTCTTGCTAATATTTAATTATTATTTCAGTTTTTGGAGCACTAATTTAGGTTATTCACGGGGGTTTCTAGAAGATTCTTTGACTCAGCGATAGTGTTAGTATTGTAGTTGACTTGTACCGAGTAAATATCATCCAGATCTCCTATATCTCCTACGGGGATTTGTTCGGTATAACCAGTATAAAGGGGTCAATTGAAAAATAACAACATTAAAAATTCATTTACTTTCAATTAATCTCAAGTGAATTATCTTAAAATATCCCTACGTATATTAACCCACATGACCCACCCTCCGTTCTCTCCCTTTCAAACACTTCGAATCCACAATATCCAAACATCCCACAAACACAAGCAAAAACCGGAAAAAGTAAATCGACAATGGAGGAGAAAGAAAACACGCGGAGGAGCAGAAACGGTGGTGGAGAGCATGAAACTTCACGAAAGATAACGAATTGACATAGAGGAGAATGTGTTACAGATATATCTTTTAAGTGTAAAACATTTTTCTATAATAAACAATTATAAATGAATAAAATTATTTTATTTGTACAATCATAGTATTATCTTTTTAATCGGGGAATTTACTTTGACCCCCCAATTAGATTTCAAGAAAACACTTAACCCCACACTTTTACTAAACTAACACTTATCCCCCAAAAAATTACTATTGTTTTCTCAAAGCTAACACTTACCCCTCAAATATTTGGGGGGTAAGTGTTAGTTTTTTAGAGGTTTTTGGAGGGTAAATATTAGTTTAATAAAAGTGTGGGACTAAGTGTTTTCTTCAAATTTAATTGGAGGATTATTGTAATTTCCCCTTTTTTAATCTCTAAATAATGTCAATGATTAAGGTTTTAGAGTTAGAATAATGGTAAAACATTTATTTATATGATGTGTTTATATATCGAAGATACAAAACTGGATTCATTCTTTGGACAAGGTTGTTATATTGTTTGCTTCTATAGGGATGATGTCAAAATCATTAAAATTGAGAATTAAGGCAAAGACACTTATGTATTATTTTCAGGCCCCAAAATCTCTTATATAATAATTTGAGGGTAAATTATAAAAATATTAAAAAAATTGAAATTCAAAGAAAGAATTTAAGTTAAATATTCATTCATAAATTGTAAATTTTTACATAATATTCAAAACAATAATTACATGGGGTCATAAATTACCATTTTTTCTTTTTTATCAAATACAACTCAAATTACACAAAATACGTTTCTAAGACTCAAAAATCCTCTATGTGAATTCTGAAACATCACCATCCAACTTTTGACCACGGGAACCTGTAGAGAAAGGAGGAAGGAGGAAGGGATGAATAACGCAGCCTAGTAGGAATTTTCACAATCACACAATTTATATAATATAGGTTAAGGTATGCATCAAACAATTGCGACATCACTTCTAATCATTTCATTTACTAATTTACCAATCTAGTGTTTTTCTTGGATCCCATATACACAGCTGGGTCCATCCAAGGCCTAACATTCCTTGCTTTCCTTGGATCCCTTGTACATAGCTGGGCCCATTCAAGGCCTAGCACCAAAATCAAATCCATGCACCTCTTGTGTTACACGATTTATACCCCAGAGCATCACGTTGTGAATATACACGATATATTCAAATTTATGTAATAAAGAAAATTGCATGTTTTTATCATTTATTTGTAATTGGATTACATTATGATAAATGTCCATATGATATAAATATGAATGATTTGATTGTGCGATAGAAATCAATTCACTAAAATATTACATAATTAAAACATCCCTGGTTGAAGTACTATCGAGACAGGATATCCACAATACTGATAGACTAGTATTATACTTGTACTAGTTATAGAAGTATAACAATATAATTCTCTCACATCTAAGTATTAGATAAGGGAATATTGTTAACTGTTTAAATACGGGAACATATTCACTAGACTCGGCCCGATACGGAATCCCATTGGTTATCTATGTGTCTGTGGGAGGTTCATTCAAGGTAAGTGTAAGTAGTCCTTAGACCTGAGACTTATAATGCCATCATATTTATAGATCAGTTCGCTTTGACACTTACTTGAATAGCTTTTTTGGGGTTAGAGAAACGATAGTTGTTGGGTATGTCATGACCTATTTAAGAATTGATATAAGTCAAGACAGGACATGTCACTCCGTATATATGGAGATGATATTACACTAGATTCGATGGCAATTAGTCATAGCCCGAGTGCTATGCAAGAGCGTGATGAGAATTGTTTTCGGTCACGACTCATAAATGAGAATCGCACAAAAAATGAGGATCCGAATTACTAGTCGTTATTAGGGAAAACACGTTCCATCCCTGCTACAACTTAGAAAGTATTACCCAAGTGTAGGTAGTTTTAATTATAGTCCTTGGTGAGTCCAAGTATCATATCCACAAAGAGATTATTATCAAGATTAAAGGTCCTTATTCGTTTGTCTAAAATCCAAAGCAAATGAAAAGTAGATGAAATGTTAATTGGTTTTAAAAGAAGAATTTACCAAGTGAAAGATTAATATTCAAATAAAAGACACTAAGGTATTGGAGATCCGCACTCATTTGAATTGTAAAAAATATTTTTTGATCCTTTTTATTACTCGATTTAGATGAACTAAAAATTTATCTCAATCGGAAGATGAAAACGCTTTTAGTTCAAGAAAAATTCTTTTATAAAATAGAAAAGTATAAGAAAAATAACTATCTTTCAACGATTTGATGACAATATTTGGAGAAACGTGTTCTTCATTTGTTAAAAAACTTTCCAAGCATTCAATGTGCCAATCAGTCTAAAATGAATCAAGGCTTTTAACAAAATAAAACAACTCTAAAAATATTTATTCAAATAGTTTGAAAGGCAAAAAATTGAAAAACAAAAATCAGATTAAGAATAAAACTACAACTAAATGGGTGTTTCACTCCTAGCCTTAGCTAAGAGTTTAGAAAGATATATTACAACTACAAAATACACTAGAAATGAAACTAAACTCTCTAAAATCAAATTGTATCTTTTCAATAAACCAATGGTCTCCTTTTATAGGCAAATGGGAGAGGGTATTTAAGAAATTGAAATATTAATTCATTTATGGCCACCAAACACTCTTATCAACTTGTAACCACTTTTTGAAAAACTTGTTAATCAAATTTGTTACGACCTAAAATCCCTTATACGGGAACCTCGAGGGTGACTATATTAATAAATAAAGAAAAAAGTGAATAAAACGTTTAAAATAAAACATTTACACTGAAAAGCGGGTTGCAAAATTTTTCTTTTTAAAATAGATAAATAAAAACTGACTCATAACTCACCTTATCTACCCGAACATGCTCAATACCATCCGAGATCCTTTATGTGAGCTTCGGATCATGCTACTAGACTCTTGACCTCGGGTACCTGTGGAGGAAGGGATGAGCAACACAACCTAGTAGGAATTCTTAACACTATATAGCTCTATAACATTTTATTCAAATACATGCTTCCAACAAACACACACATAGGATACAAATTCCTCTCTCACATACTTACCACCATCACTTCTGGAAATTTTGTCAACACAACCGTAACCGTCGTGACACATGCGACACATTCTCACCTCACAACACACAATCATATTTATCAATTTCTCAATCTAGTGTTTTCTTTAGGCTCCGAATCCGTCAGTCACATAAGGCCTAACACTAGTATCACAACAGGAGTGTTTACCTTGGGTCCCAGAGCGACCAGCCACCATAAGGTATAACACTCATCATATCCCTAGTGTTTTCCTTAGGCCCTAGAGTGACTGGCCACAACAAAGCCTAACACTATCAACATATCATATCACTAGTGTTTTCCTTATGCTCCAGTCCAACTGGCCACCTCTAGGCCTAATACTCGAATCATATAAAGGGTATTTTCCTTGGGCTCCATAGTGACTGGCCACCACAAGGCCTAACACTTTCAATATATCATATCATAGGTGTTTCCCCTTAGGTCCCAGATCATCACGGGCCCATCTAAGGCCTAACACTAGAAACCATATCATCAACGATCTCCACTTATCTATCCCATATCACAGCAAGCTCATAGATCAATCTATATACACATCAACCCCATGTGTACGTCCATCATCGTACACAAGTATTTCTGTACCTTACCTTATCACAATCACGCACCTATGTCACTCGTATTCTCTTATTCCCGATCACGCTACTAAATACCCATAGTCCATACTAGGCTCGGGGGGGGGGGGGGGGGGGGGGGGGGGGGGGGGGGGGGGGGGGGGNCCCCCCCCCCCCCCCCCCCCCCCCCACGCTATCGTATCCATACCATTCAATCCAACGACTATTAGCTTATTACTATAAACTTGTACGGTCTCACTTACGTATGGCTTACTCGTGTCTCATTCGTCATCATATACGTGTACTCATGTATTTTTCGTATCCATCATTCCTATTGAGCGTATCCTCATACACTCGATCAGTATCATAGCGATCCAATCATCTCATCACCCGTCTCACCCACTCTGTAAACCACAGACATACGTGTATAGTCGCGTGTTGTCCATTTCATAACATACCTGTTAGTGTATGCCCTAGAAACCATTCGTGTTGTCGGTTTCAAGGCTATATTTATCTTGTATATAAACC
>JANKKC010043611.1:0-12609 GCA_026225755.1 Bursera bipinnata | reverse complement strand
TGCTGTAATTTGTAAGCAGTAGTATCAAGCCAGTCAGATTTGCCCTATAAAGTAATTTGGAATGACATTTTGATTTTATTTACATATTAATCTTGTGACATCCAAATTAATCAGTGGCTGTTTATCACAGCAAAATGATATAAATTTGTATATATATGCGAAATGAGTTTCATAATCTCATATGTACAGAACCCCAGAAAGAACTATTTCGAAATTACTTCGCAAGAACCCTTAAATTAATTTAGGAAATCACAAAGGGCTTGTATTATTCACAAGAGAATGAAAGGAGGGGAGGGGGGATGGGGGAGGGAGGGGAGGGGAGGGGAGGGGAGGAAAGCATTGTTTTGTTCATAGTCGTCTTGGGTACTAGGATTGTCATGGGCTGGTCTTTATATGAGCTAAAAAGGAGTCGAGTAACAAGATGCGATGCAGCCTATGTAATGTCAAATTCTCTGTTCTTTCATCATATGGCCTTCAAAGGCTAAGCAACAGGGTAGCAACCTACTTGGTCCAGGCTAAGCTCCAAACCTCCTCTGCAAAGTTTACTAGGTTCCTGCTAGTTATGTATCTACCTAACTGGCTAGAGAAGAGAAACTCGGGAGCCCAGCTCAATCCATTTCAGTTGGTTGTTGCTGAAGCACACCACAAAAAGTTATATTTTAAGTACACCCCTGTTCTAAATTTCCCACGTTTTCCAATTGCATTAGGTTGGTAAGCCCAACAATCATTTCTATTCCTCAGGCCTGCAATTGTTATGTTTTCTTAGGTAAACTAAGATGGCATTACCGAATGCTGGGCCAGTACAATATATTCATTCTCAGGGCGCAACATATACAGAAAGACATACATTTTTGCTTGTTCGTAAAGAAGTCTTCTTTGCATCCGTTTAAGATGAAGCCAGCAAGCCCAATGAGCCCCGAAATCAAACGTCAACAACTATAGTGATTATTACGTCATATATGTCAAGATGGTCGGCTTCAAATTTGACACACATCTGTTTAATTCTAGAGTGGAAATATTTGTCTGGACTTTGACGGTCCAATAAACACAAGGTACCTTCTGACTTCAAATGATAAGCTCGTCGACGACAAAGCCCATGGAGTGCAGCTTCTACATTTTTGTGCGTGAAAAAGTTTCCCGAACATTACCACCAAACCAACAACGAAAGGCTTTTCAACCGTTGATTGCTTGCTTTAAATTATAACTCTCTCTTACCTGTGTCGTCATAATCACTTTCTTGACTCTTGAGCCCTATATGATAATGACTCGTCCTTCATTCCTACAGCAATTTCAATCTAACCAACCAGCATCACATAAATTGAAAAGAATCTTCATTATAATAAAACCAAAATGATTTGTGTGCCCTATATTCTAGGATTATCCTCTGGTATATCTCTTAATTAAATCTTTAAATATGAAGATAAATTATTCATAAAAGCTCTAGTATCAAAATTATATTGAAAGAATTATAGTTTACATAGCGTAGGTAATTTAACTTCATTTAGAAAATTACTAAAAGTTTAAAATCCTTCTATTTATGATATGCTTAGAAAATTCACAGATTCTAGACGACAATTTTTGCAAATTAATTCTTTTTTTCAATTTCGAAATAATTACAAACTTTTTCCATCGATCATTCTACAACGAAGGTACGAGAAGTAGCCAGTAAATTCTCGGGTTTACTTACCTTTCCACATTACATCAAATTTCACAAGTGAAAACTTACCATTTTTGATCATTCAACGCCGATCGCAAACTGTATCACGGCACTCGATTTCTACACTATCTCCTAAAATCCAGCGAAGCAACCCCATACCCACGTGCCGATAACACTGCCGCGCCTCCTGGCGCAGAATCGCACAATCAACGGCCCTAAACCCTCCACGTAATTAAGCACACAATTACTCCTCTGTACTCGGCCACAGTTGCACCGAATATTCGGTGCCACTCAATATGAAAAAAAATTGCTTCTTCCCTCAACCTCACCTCTGACGTTATATTTTTGAGGCTGCCTATTTTCTCACGACGCCTTTCCTTCTCTGGTTCTGTCTAAAACAAAAAACCCCTAAAACAATTTAATGGCTACATCGTCCTTCGATTCACATTCGTTGTCGTTCCTCCGCTCTTCTGTTTCGATCAATTTAGGTTCTGTCTTGTTTTTGAAGTTTTTTCATTCTCAATTTCTCAGCCAACGTTGTAACTTTTTCTGACGTCAGAAACTAATCCAAGACTAAGCAGCCGCCGCCATGGGAAAGCGTAAGTGACTCTTTCTTTGTTTTTAGTTGTTGTTTCTCAATTTAATTCGATAATTTTTAGGTTTAATTGGAATTTTAGATATTGTCTTGAATTAAATTAGGTTTTTTGTTGGGATGATTCGGCAGGTAATTCACAGCGTAAAAATGCACTGATGTTAGATAGCGACGATGATAATAGCAGTGTAAGTTCGACGTCAACAATGAAATCTGATCTTATGTCAGTGTCGGGGACTGATGAAGTCCAATTTGAGAAAGATAATTTATTGGATGAAGCTTTAGATGCTTTATATGAAAAAAGGTCCGTTTGTGGAGAATTTTTTTTTTTAATTTCATTTATTGAATCGTTGTTGAATTGTTTAGTGGAATGTTGATGTTGTTTTGTTTTGTTTTGTTTTTTCTTAAATAAAGAGGTTCCACAAGAGAGAAAGCTTTGGCCTCGATTATTGAGGCTTTCAAAAGCAACTTGCAACATCAGTTTGTTGAAAAGAAGTAAGTGGCATGATTTCTAGAAGGGAAAAATCGAATTTGTTAAATATTTTACTTTGTGCAAGGTGATATGTAAGTGGTTCTGCATTCCATACGTTTTTAATTCTTTCCAATTAGGTTTGTTTTTTATAAATTCAATGTATATTCAGGCAATTTGAATGTTTAGAGACTCATATTTTCTTGTGGTTTTACATAGATTTGCTACTTTACTGCATCAATGTCTGGGTTCCGTCAAACGAGGTTCTAGCAGCGAGATAGCTTTAGCATCCCACGCCATTGGTTAGCCTTTTATCCTTTTTGTTGACGTTTCTCCATGTTTTCCGTAATTTTACACGATTTCCAATGTAATGATTTATTGTTCCAGGCCTGTTGGCTTTAACTGTTGGATGTGGGGACAATGCACGTGAAATATTGGAAGAGTCAGTTACTCCTATTTCTATGGCTCTCAAATCAAGGTCTGATTCCTTAAAGACAGCAAAGGTATGTAGTAGATTTTTGGTATCATTTTATGAATTGTTATGACTTTCACAAGTTTCTACGCACAATTTCTCACCATTTGTTTTTATTCATATTGTGGTCTATTACTGTAGCTGCTGGAGTGTTTGGCTATCATTACATTTGTTGGGGGAAATCCAGAGGAAACAGAAAAATCGATGCAAATTATGTGGCAACTTGTTCACCCAAAGCTGGGTTCTAATGTACTTAAGCTGCTTGTGCTTCTGTATAGTTTGATATTGAGTCATAGTTTCTGGATCATTTTGTAGATCTTTTTGTAATGCTACTGGTGTATTTATTTTGATGAATTGATTGACTACGGTATTCTATTCATAGGTTGTTGCAGTCAAACCATCATTGACATTTATATCGGCAATGGTGTCTGCTTGGTCATTTCTTCTCACAGCACTGAAAGGATGGACACTTGATCCTAAACACTGGCAGCAGTGAGTTAACTCTTGCTCTAATTTGTTTTTTACTGTCTTGATTGGTTATAATTGTCATTAAGCTGGGTGGTTGAACTTTTCGAGATGTAAAACTTGAATGAATACATAGATACTTGTAGCCCCCAAAGACAACTTTGTGTTATACAATTTGGACAAATGAAGCAAAATTAAAGTTTTTGAATGATTATGCAGGTCCATCTTATATTTTTCTAGTCTGCTGGACAAGGATGATCGATCTGTGCGCATTGCTGCTGGTGAAGCACTGGCACTAGTTTTTGAGATGGGAAGTTTGGAGAAGTTCTCTGCTGATGCTAATGGCTCGGATGATGGCTCTCGGGAAGGATATGCTCATATACAAGGATTGAGAGGAAAAATCCTAAATCAGGTTAGAAACCTTTCTACTGAAGCAGGTGGTAAAGGTGCTGCAAAGAAAGATCTTAACAACCAGCGAAACTTGTTCAAGGATATTTTGGAGTTTCTGGAGGTATCATCTTTCCAGTATTCCCTATGGTTCCTTTTTTTGGTTATTTGGCTGGTATTCTTATTGTTTCCGGGCTTTCCATATTGATTGTACTTATGATTTTAGGGTGGTTATTGTCCTGAAATCTCAATGAAGATTGCTGGTGAATCACTTAAGACATCAACCTGGTCTCAACTAATACAGGTTCTTCTTCTTTCTCCTTCCTTTATCAGCACCCTCTTTCTCTGAAGATGTATTTGTCACGAATGCCAGCATATTTTAAGGACTTTCTAATCTTGGTTTTTAACAGTTGAACTTTTTGAAGCGCTTTCTTGGGGGTGGGTTTGTGAAGCATATGCAGGTTGGTTTTCTTGTCTAAGAATTGGCTTACACGACTTCTTTATGTTGATATGTCTGATTCACTTTTTGGGTATAGATTATTTATGCTCAAAATTTATATATTGATCAAATAGGAAAATGAATTCCTTCATGATGTCTTTGGATTCACTCCTAAGCGGAAGTATCTTGGTGCTGAACAACCTAAATCAAGTAGTGAAAAGGTTGGCTTCTTCTAACTTCCCTAATTGATTTTCTCTTTCAGAATGATGCTATAGCTATTTGTTTAATTTGTCTCATGTTTGCATTCCTGAGAGAGATGTTTTTCTTTCCCAAAACTTCTAGCAAGTCAATTTACAGGCTACAATAAATAGACTGCAGATTGGTAATTGCAGTGACTACTTTAGTTGGAATTCTGTTCATTGGCTATGTTTCATGAGCTGTTTAATATTTCTTATCAAATATAAAATAATTTAGTTTTCATTGGGAGTTATTTCAGTGTAATTTTTTGGCTTTGCAGTGTGTTTGTTTCTAATGATATGATATCTGTTTCAGAGGATGTTCAGGTCACCAAACTCAGTAGTCAACAAAGCAAGGACCCAGTTACTGAATAAACAGCGGATGCTTTCGGAGGTAATTATTTTCCCAGATCGGTTATATGGTTGCCCATCTCCACTATGGACACATTTGCATGGTCATTTGTACTTATGGTGTGAAGCCATATTTACAAGAACTATCTAGTAATAGGTTTGTGTTGTCGTGGTATATAAGATCTTTGTTCAAATTGTTGCACAATTTACTTAAAAAAGTTTAGGATATTAATCAATTTAGTTTAAAACGTTTAGGATGTCAATCAATTTAATTTAAAAAAAAAAAAAACAAATTTAGGATATGAATTTTCTTCAGAAAGGTGGATATCCCCTGTGCCACCCTCACACACCATTCTTGTGATAGCTGGGTGGGTGATACAGAACGTGCTTTGTTGCCAGAGTGAAGTGGTGGACTGAGATCTGTTATTTTGAGGTTTAGGAAGAGTCAACTGTATGTCCTATCAACGGGTAGTAATATAGTCCTGACTAATACACATATTATGTTGATGTTTCTTGAATATTTTCTGTTCTCTGCAATGGTTTTAACAATTTCATCTACAATCTTGATCATGTTTTCGGTTAAATGACTCATTTGTGTTTGATTTTTCAGGGTAGGAATGTAGGCCACTATGCAGTTAACTTGGGCGATGAGGAGATGTAGGGTCAAGTCAAATCATCACTTCTTATAAACTTGGGATCATAGAGCATATTGTGGGCCTCTGTTATTAAACTTTAAATGAAGGTTTTGAACATCCCAAATTGAGTACGTGGATACAAATCTTTCTTTTTTGGTTAAATTGGTGTTGGTGTTATATAGACTGATTGATAAACATTGTAATTCGTTACATTGGTAGTTCTCATTGGCCCATTGAAGCCATCAATGATAAAACTTACTTGAGCTTGATTATGGCATTTAAATTATGCGCAGCCTAGCAGTTCTTGTATTGACGTATTTTAGCTTGCGTGGACGAAGTAATTCCTACCATCAATATCTACATGTGAGGGATGATAGAAATGAGAAATGATTCTATCCTGTCCTTAAGTCTGGTGAGTGGTGACTGATAATCTTTCTGTCAATACTCTGGTACCATAGAATTGGAAGCAAGAATTCAAGACATGATCATTGCTTGTAGTGTCTGAACAGGCTTTTTAATTTGCTTTAACGACATTGAGAAGCGTCTTAAGCAAAACGTTTATTAAGCAACTTGCTTTTTAGCAGCGTATGGTTCCGAGGTTAATTAATTAAGTTGACTAACCAGCTATCTTCATTGAAAGAAAAGTTGGTTTAAAACGATGATGCAAACAAAGTCATTATTGGAGTATCTGAAAGTAAGATTGACTTTGTGTTTTGCCTTCTTTATTAACAAAAAACACTGCATGGCGTTGGTGGCATTTGCTTCTGTTTCGAACATACTTGCGTTTGACGTGGGATTTTATTTAATTGTTTCATCCACCTAACAATTCTTAGTGGAGACCAGCAACACCAGCCTATGACTTATTTTAGGATTGCAGTACATATCCCTCAATCACCAAAAAGAAACACATGAAAAAGAAATTATAATTCAAAGTTGAGCAAGAACTTTAGTAAGTGCTTCACGAGGTCGAAATATGATACTACAAGATTTCTCTTCCAGCCTCTTGCGTGGGGTTTTAGCTGCACCTTGGCTCTCGCCCTCAGCTGCTTCCCATTCATAGCAATGTATTAAGGTTCCAATTGATAGTGCCATCATTCTCATAGCCAATGGTGACCCAGGACATTGCCTTCTACCTATGCCGAATGGCATGAATTTAGGCCCTCCCTTTTGTTGTTCACTCTGTAGGAAACGCTCTGGCATGAATTTATTAGGGTCTTGCCACATTTCGGGGTCCCTGTGGAGTGCCCATATGTTTACCAATAACTGTGTGCCACGTGGGATGTGGAAACCTCCTACTGTGCATTCCTCTGATGACTCACGCGCAGGTAGAACTGTTACCACATCTAACCTAAGTGTTTCGTTGATAAGACAATGAAGATAAGGAAGTTTAGGAAGATCAGCCTCATTTAGTAGCCTAGAGTGTCCAACCAAGTTGTCAATCTCTTCCCTTGCTTTTCTCAGGACATCAGGATGTGATACAAGCCTTGAAGCAGTCTTCTCCATTGTGATCACCGAGGTATGTGTTCCTGCTAGTAGCATTGCCTAAAACAACAGAAATAGTTAGATTCTACTTTTAAAGAAGTTCTATTCAAAAGCACATTCCTTGTATTCTTCAATTTCTAATGTTGTATTTCAGTTAGAAATTACCTTCGACGTGGAATTAACCATCTTTTACATGATATTATCTTTTCTTTCTTTGATTGTCTATCACTTTATCTAGTGATGATGTTACTATAGTTGACATGAATACTTCAACAATACAACTTAAACAAACTATTCATAGTATCATGAACTTGGGGGAAGTCGACCTAACCTATCAATTAGAATCTTAAGGTCTCCATGCAATGCTGCTGAGTAAAATATATTGAAAAGCATATAACCACAGAAACCAGAGAAATATGTCTTTTGGGCATTACCATCATATTTCCTTTAATCACATCATTAGGGTAGAATTCAGGCTCTGATTCCTGCAACTTCAGCATAACATCAACCATATCGATGGTTCGGCTAAAGTCGCCACCACTAACCGGAGGAAATATCTTAGGATTTTTATGTGCATCAAGTAGAGCCTGCAAGTGAGCATCCCTCTTATTGTGCTCTTTTATAATACTCTTCTCCGCTCCATAGTAAGTGATCCATCTCAGGAATGGAAAGTAATCTCCCAAAGCCGTTGGCATGATGGGACTAAATCTCTTCTTAAGTTCATCCAACTTGCCCTTGGCCGCGTCTGTGTCCAACCCCATTTCCTCTTCTTCAAAGCACCTATCACCTGCAACCATCTTCATTATGATATTGAAGTCCAACACGTAAAAAAAAGATTTCATATCAACTTTCCGCGCCCCTTTGAAAGAGCTTTTGAACAAGTGTTTGGTCGTGAGTCTTATTTCTTCAGTCCGAACGTCCGAAGACATTTGGAGACGCTTTGGTGAGAAGACTTCGACGGCAAAGAAACGGCGGAGATTGCGCCAATGGTTGCCATACGGAGCTCCCAAGGAAGTGAAATTGTACTCTACAATCTTTCTGGAGGGCAAGAGTGGACGGTTGGAAAAGATGATATCATTTTTCGTAAACAGTTCTTCAACGGCTGAACGAGTGGAGAGTACAAGTGTTGGACGTGAACCTAAGCGGAGAAGCACGATAGGACCATACTTGGTGTAGATATTGTTGAGAGCTTCTTGATTGGCCTTTTTTATGAGATGGAAATGACCTATTATAGGAAAGCTTGGAGGGCTTGGTGGTAGTTTTTTGCGTTGAATTCTTCTACGTACGGTGAGTTGATAGACTAAGATTAATATGGAGGGCAACAGAACAAGGTAGTGCAAAGCATCCATGGCAGAATCTTTCTATCTGAATACAGAATACTTTTTGGCCTGGCCCTGCACGTCGAAACAGATGGTATATATAATGAAAATTTCTAGATCTTTTAGCGATGAGATAAATTACGTGTCATTTTCTTACTCTCCTTTTTATTTTCATCTTCACCTTGGTGGTATGGCATGCCTCCATTGTTCTGTTCCCGAAAGTCTTTTTCATTCCCAAAATCGTTCAATAATTGTTTTCACGTCAGTACAAGATTTCCTTCTAGAGAGTGACAAAATTATATGTTCACTAATAATTATTGGATTGCAGATAGCTCTGTCACCAACGCATGCATTTTTCTATTTGTTACTATACTTCCTAAGTTACTAGTATGACAAAACACTAGACCTTTTTGGATTTACATATGAATGATTTTTTTTAACAAAGGAGATGCTTCGGATTTAAATATAATTGATTTCTCAACAATGCTGAACTAATCTATGACAAAAAATTTCAAATCATTTATATATATAGCTGATGCAACCGTTTGGATAATCCTTTCAGCGGTGAACCACGTAAGAGCAAGATCAAAGCAAACGTACGATATTGCTTTAATAAGTTTTTAGGAACCATGACCTTTGTCCTCTGTACTTGTTTTATTCATCTACTAAGATGCTGAACGGTTAGAAGAGAAAATTTTCTCCTGGCTAACATTGCTATAATGAATAACCACACTAATGAAACAATGCGTTATAATTGAAAGAAAGCACTGTGCAGATTATTAACTTCATCTGATCTTCCATTCGCATCCATCTGTATTTAGTTTGTACGACTGACGATACCTGCCTTTACCTTCAGGAAATAATGCTTACCACCTAAAACATATGAAAAGAAAAGCTAAACCAATAATATGATATGCATTGATTTCCTAGGCTTCTTGTAAAAGTAATTGATCCACTTCGCAACCAGGACAAGGAAAAAACACTCAATTTACAATTGTTTGCCTGCTCTCAACAGAACTTTTTCCAATATAAGATGAAACATCTGTTTCAAAAAATTATAAAAGAAATATTTCTTCTATATTTCACTTTTATGTAGACACTAGAGACCACTCAATCCAGAAAAGTGTTTATTCATGGACCGATCCTTCCTGTAATGGTTTCTTCCTCCTCCCCTCCTTCCACCGCCCCTATGATATCCAGTATTTCCCCTCCCTCCCACCTCAGTACCATCAGATTGGTCATCTTGCTCGTTAGAGTCTCCCATTCTTCCTCCCCTTTTGCCCCTGCCCCTACCCCTGTTATTTCTCACATTCCCTCTCCCTTCTGTCTCCTGGACATCAGACTGCTTGTCCTGTTCATCATGCTCCATCAGCTTCTTAACTGCACCAAGAGGAAGATTGCCACCACGTCCAAGGCCATATATTGTTTCTTTCTGAACTTGAGTGACTAATGATGCTTCATCAGCATTGGCAACTGCAACTGACCCAGCAACCTTGTAACTATAATTCTTACCATCCTTAACATAATATTGGGGCTTTTTCCTGGATCCCCATTTAGAACTAGGAGCTGTCTGAGCAGAGTTATCTGTCTGCGTCCCCCAAGAGTTACCCGAACTGGACTGGATTCTGTCATTCAATATCTCATTTTCCTCGAATCCAGACTCGACAACACTCTGACCCAGATCATCAAAGGAGTCATCATACTCATCTTCATACTCATACTGTGAAACCAAAGCACTAGTTCTTGCATTATCATTTTCATTCCTGGTATCAAGTGTAACATGATCAGGCATGTCAGCTTTAGACTTCCTAATATACCTCCCAACTGTAGATGAGGATGATACTGAGGGGCTCTCAATTTGTTGCTGCCTAACAACAGTGGCAGGACCAGCAGAGGTTGACCTTGTTGGTTCAACTAGTTTTCCTTTGCCTTTATCATTCTTGCTTACAGTCGAAGTAGACTTGGATATTGGCATTGTCTCTAAAGAAGTGTCCAATGATTGCAGATCTTCATGGAGAGTATTCTCAAGGATCCTCTGAATAACCTCTTCTGGATTGAGGTTATAAACTTCAAGACATGCAGCTATAAACCCTTTACCAAAATCAGGAAAAAGGTCTTTTACTTGACTGATTTTAGACTCCATAATTGCAGCATGTTCATCCATATGCATTTTAGTGCTCGTCACAGTGGGTTGAATGGGGGGCTGCTTCTTAGCAAGGCTCTTTGAGGAACTCATCAAGATTCCAGATAAATACTGAAATTGTTCATCATCAATGAATATCCATCCTGCAAAGAATTAGATAATTGTAAATTGCTTTAAACATAATAGAGAACAACGGAAATGAACACATGCTCAGATTAATAAGATCAAGCACAAAGTGATTCAGGGTTTCAAAATAAAATTTTTTGATGGCGTCTAGTATAAACTCGAAGAACTGTAAGATATTAATCGTAAAATAAGATTTCATTGTAAGAGAATCAAGATTAAGACAAAAGAAATCAGATCTGATCATGCTGCTTGATAAAAAATAACAGTAAAGAAAATCAAGACAAAGAACAAGAAGACAAAAAAAAGCACAAGCTTTAAGATTTCCCCAACAATCACAACATATTCTTGAACTCTCCACTATTAACCAAACAATTTGACAAATGCAAAGCCATAGTTATAAGCTTTGGAATCATACGTAAACATGATTGGATTACTGTAAATTAGCTAAAGATCAAACTTAAGAACTAATAACCGAATTTAGATGTAATACAATACCTAACAGATGTCTCCAAGGGGAAAGCCAAATGATTAGATCTCTTAACGGGGTCAATCCCCATAACACCAACCATAGAGAAGACTTTCAGTTTAATTTGTATTCAATTTTGTTGAAGGATAGAGCATGGTGTATTGTGAAAATAAATATAAGGCCTCATAGATTCTAATAATAACCTATTCCAACAAAATAAAACTCTCCAACATATAAACTCCCAAATAACTACCCATATGATATTATGGAAAAGTTAAAATAAAAATATTATGAGCTTGTTAACACCTTTGATATTTAATCTAA
Organism: Bursera bipinnata; assembly: GCA_026225755.1. NCBI lineage: Eukaryota > Viridiplantae > Streptophyta > Magnoliopsida > Sapindales > Burseraceae > Bursera > Bursera bipinnata. The sequence goes on along the minus strand of JANKKC010043611.1, from coordinate 1,046 downwards.
CGCCTGGAAAACCAAGTACTTAAAAAAAAAAGTGCTACATATAGAATTGATGCGGCAGAATAGTAGGGCTAAATCATATTTTAGTGGATAATTTGAATCCATGAGTAAAATAACTCTAGAATCTTTGAGGTCAGATCCAGGACAAAAGAATTACCAAAAGAATTCTCTAAATAATTATTAAGTTACTCTACCAAATTAATGAAATGACAAGCCTATATATCGCTAAAATATCAGATCATAATTCCTTAAATAACAAGTAAATCTGAATGACAAGAGAGTACCCCCTAATAATGATAATAATCCAATGCTAAAGAAAATAGAAAACCGAAAATGCTAACAAGAAACTAATTTGGCCTCAATTTGCCTTAGATCAAGATGTACTTTGTAAACAGAACTTACCAGTTTTCTGTAGATTCTCAAGTCTACCAATTAAACTGTAATTCTTTTCAATATTTCTAAGAAATATATCCCTGCTTTGGTCCTGAACATGTAGTGAAACTTCACTGATCTCCCGAAAAGTTTGAACCACAATATCTGCCCTTATGAAGGGATCCTCTACTTTCGCAGGAAAAATTTTTGTGGCAGGTGGCATGGAAAGACCATCTTCAAACAATTCATCACTTAGATAGCAGAGATCTAACAATTTCCAACCAAATTTAACTGTTCTCATTGATAACATCTTCAAACTAATAGCAATATTGGACATCATTTCATATTCTCCAGCTGCAAAAATTATTTGGAACCCCTGCCGGAAAGATGGAAGCAATGAATCATGCAACCGGGCAAGGGTGCTGATCAATTCATCATTTCCATAACTGCATGGACAGAATTTTTTATGTGAGAATGAATGCAAACTTCCCAAAAAATCTGCACAGAAGAGAAAGGCATATGGACATAATCGGCCCAGACATATACTTTCCATATGATTAACCAAGTAAGGGTTAAAACATAATGCACGCTGATGGCACTACTACAGTCGAGCTGTTTGCTCAATAGTAAGTTCACTGCATCAGAAGTACTTGAAAGCCCCAAACTCCATGTAAGAC
>JANKKC010043610.1:0-12593 GCA_026225755.1 Bursera bipinnata | reverse complement strand
AATATGTCAAATTACCAATCCACCAAAATAAATATCCAAACGAGAGACACAAATTTTTAATATGGAAAACCCAATTTGGGTAAAAAACGACTACTGATTATAATCGGATTTTAAGTCTTCCACTATAAAAAATAACGGGGTATACATGAAATCATCTCTAGATAAACTAAAGGCTCACAACAATCTTAAATTATCAAGAACAATAATGCTTGACTCCGGCCACCATACAATAAACATTATCTAAAAAGATGGATTTCCACAAAACATCAAGATAAATTCTTGGGTTTCATCAAAAGAATATATCTCAAGAGCAATGGAGAGGGCAACCTCAAAATCAATACTAGTCGACTTGTAGAGCTTGTTGCAAGGATTCACCACACAAAATTTGAGCCAAAATGCAGAAAGTTTGGCGACCCGATCATCAAGCAAGAGCTCTGGGAAACCCACTTTTTCTTTTTTCCTTTTCTTCTATGTTTTTTCTCCTTTTTTCTCTCACACCTCTATGCCAGCTCCACTTGACTTTTGCATTAAAGGTTTATATATATATATATATATATATATTACACGGGGGTCATGGGGTTTGTTTGTCTAGCCCACATGGGAGAGCGACCCAACAAATCTCCGCCTCCACCTCATGTAGAGATTGAATAGGACTACATATAAAAAGTAATTGTTTTTCAAACAAAACTATAAATTGTTTATTAACTTATCTCTTATGGTAATTTAACTTGTGGCTGAAATGTTTAATGATTTTATTTTATTTTTTATTAACATTAAGGTTTTTAAAATAATTTTTGGGGTTTGATATAACCTAACTTAATTTTAAAACAATAATATCACATTTAAACTTGCCCTAGATTTCTTGGAAGTTCAGTAGAAGAAATTTTATGTTGAAAGCACAAATAAGAAACTTCCGTGTAACTTACACAAACTTTCTTGTAGATTTATTTATGTAAAAGAAAAAAAAAAAGAAATTCTGTGTGGAACACATCACAGGAAACTTTCAAGAATTTTTGTGATAGTTATTAAGTAATTAAAAGAAACTTCACAGGAATTTACGCGTAGTCAGAGGAGCCTGGTTTCCAAGACAAATTTGCATATGAACTTGCTTGTGCATCATACGCCATCAGTCAGAAATTTCATTGAACTGCTTTTCAACCTCAAATTTGGCAGAATATATAAAGGGTGCGAACAAATCTCATTCTTTCATTACCGTGTAGGCTGATCCAAATGACGTTGAAAAGTAAACTTGACTTATTAAATATGACGTAACCGGAATTTGAAGAGGTTATAATTACCCAAATTCATCGTATAATATATCAAATCAAAGCTTTATTTATCTAGTTTCTAATGCTTTAAACTACACATTAATTAGATATTTATTAAGAAAGTTATAGTCAATTTACTATAAACTATTCAGTGATCACTAGAAAGTGAGTGTCTTTTGAAAGGATATATTTTTTGAGTAAATGTTTAAGTGACTTAAATTACATTAGATGTCCTTAAATTAAACTCTAGAATTTTTTTTTGAGTAGTATATAAAGCCATGTACTCAAGCTATGTACGAAGAATGTGTGAAAGGAAGAAAATCCTATTTGAGTTGTGAATTTCATTTTATTTCCTCTTTCCTTGTGTGTTTTGCTTTTTCTTCGTTTTCCAACAATTGATCCATGAAAGGACAAAAATGGTCTCTGATAGTTTCTTGCATGCTGAGAAAAATAATCAAATCAATCTCAATGGAGGCCAGATAAAACGAACGAGTAGAGCAGAGGTTACTCTGTTAATTATCTTTGTTACTAATCTGGTGCTTTGGTCATTCGGTTCAAAATATGGAAAGTATGTTCCTGCTTTTGTTCAAAAGGGGAACGAGTTTCTATATCAAGTCTATCTAATCTCCATCATCTTCTCGTTCACAGGCTCATTTAGTGGATTGTTGATCGCTAACAATCCCCAGTTTGTGACATTGCTTCGCTTTTATTTTATGATGTCTTTGTTTTTCCTGGTCTTGGCTTCATCAATACTGGCATCTGCCTTGTTGTTCCCAGATTTGATATCTAAACTCTTGCTCTCATTGCAGGATATATTACTAACTAAGCTGTGTTTCTAAAGATGTTTGACTATAGATATGGTATCTTTACTAGTAATCAAATGAGATTCCATCCGCACTGTCCGAATTGATACTCTAATTCCTTCCTATATTTGTTTTCTTTGTTTACAATACTAAGAATAATAGTAAATCAAAGTTATTTTGTATGCTATGATTGTGTAGATGTTTTCTCAAGTTAGGATTTAATTCCTTTCCTTGTAGTCTTGATCCCTTAAAAGGCCTTTCGAGACATGGTAATTTTGTACAACAGAATATGAATCTTCATATCCAGAAAAGACAATAGATTCAGGCAGTCAATTTGAAGGAACTATGCATAGAATTAATTGGAGCTGGAGCTGAAATTGATATGATTATAGCTTCGTTATTGTTCTGGGTTGTTTCAATTTGAATCTGATGAAATTTTGTGAGTAATTAGAAGAAAGCTCAAAAAGTTCAACTTAAAGACTGACTTCATATTTAATTGGACCAACGGGTTCAAACTTAAGATGTTCTCCCTTGTAAACAGACCACCCAAGTAATGGTCTAAAGAATATTATCAAACCCTCTAACATTACAACACCAAAATCAAGACATTGGGCCGCCGTCCTCCACCCGCCAAGCTGCCATGTGGGCTGTGACCGAACCTTGGTTAGAGTGATTACCGTGAAGCTGCCTTCGCATGATCATCAATTCACCATCTTTCTGTTTAGGCAACCATGCCATTTGGTGCAGAAAACAAAGAGTAGGGAAAAGAGGAATATATTGTAGCAAAGGTTGTAGAGTTGAGTTGAGTTAGAGCTATGAATTGTCTCTACTCAATGTGTGAGAGAGATTGAAATTTCCATCCAAATGGAGTAAAACTTCCTAGAAATTTTATATATTTATTATATATAAATTTGATTAATTCATAAAATGGGTTAGGCTAGAATATTGGTGTATGACACTTGAATTTTTAATATTACACATAATTTATTATGATATAATTTGGAAAAAGCTTATCTTCTCAATGTTAGCAATCATCATTGTTACGCAGAAGCACAAAAACCCAAAGCAAACACAAAACAGGAAATCCAAAATCCAAACAAAGAACCCACGAAAATGTACTTTAGCATGCAATAGAACCGTAAGAAGAGAGAAGAGACACGTGATTTGTTCTGGTTTGGATCAAAATCAATCCTATATAGAGAACAGCCATCCACTATGAAAAATATAGAGGTTACGAGGGAGAATATACAAGATTACAGAAGTAGAAATACACTTACTTCTCTTCTCTCTACTCTTTTTCTAGAATGACTCTCTCTCTCTAGAAAAGCCTCTCTTTTCTCTCTTTTTCTCTCTCGCTATTTCTGTCTCTCTTTTATAAGAAAATAATGTGCCCCCTTATATATACATAAAGGACAAACAGTGAAATAAAATGACCTAAAATGTCAGGTGTCAGGTCAGCATCGTGACGTAGATTGGTCCATGCCGCGACGCGAAGTCTCTGACTTTCCAATTTGTAGATTCATCGGAACGGCACCGTGTCGTAGAACCATATCGCACCACGATGCCAACTTTCTAGAGCAATTATGCCATGGCATAGATCAGCATTACGCCATGACACCAACTCTCTGGAAAACTAGCACTGCGGCGTAAGTCCATAACCCGTTGCGGCTTCCACACCATGGCGTCGAAACACTACCCAGACCTCCAAGTTGATTTACATCCACAATAATGTACTTCATTAACCCTAATTAGTGATTTAGAGTAAATCTCTGTTAGATTAAATTCTTTTAAAAACTTTATCTACAAGATTTGAAATATGATTGAGTATGTAAAACATACAATTGAGATAAAAAGTACTTAATATTATATTTGAAAATAATAATATGAATCTTTGAACTTCCCTGAACTTTACAGAAGTTCAGTGGAAGACATATTTAAAGTTGACAGCAGGAAGACGAAATTACTTTGTTTAGTCACAGAAACTTTGTTTTGTAATTTGGCTATGAAAAAAAAAGAAAAAGAAACAAATTTCCGCGGTGTGGATCCCATTGCAAAAATTCCCAAGAATTTTTGTCTCTGTTTAGTAAATTGACGGAAACTTGATAGGAATTTACACGACGGAGAAGTCAGAGGAGACTGTATTTCCAAGAGCAATTTCCATGAGAACTTGCATGTGGGTCATTCGCTATCCATCAGAAATTTCATTGAACTTCCATTCAGACCTAAAATTGGCCCTAATAGATAATAAAGGGTAAGAGCAAGTCTCATTTTGCATTGTGTAGACTCATCCAAATGATCCACGAAAGGGCCAATATGGTCTCTGATATTTTGATGAATCCTGAGAAACATTATCAAATCACACTCAGGACTTCATCCGCAAATGATTCTGATGGAGACCAGATAAAACGAACTATAAGAGCAGAGATCACCCCACTCTCTTGAGTGTCCAAACTGATATTAAGAATAAGACTAAACCAACGTTATATATTTTGCGTGGTATATTGAGACTGTTCATTAGTTGTTTGCTCAAGTGAGGATTTGATTTCCTTTGATGCCTATAATAAAGAGCCTTTCAAGGTGTAATTTTCTACGACAGCAGTATAAATCTTAATATCCAGAAACGTAATAGATTCAGGCAATCAATCTGAAGGGCGGCAGGCAATAGGCATAGAATTAATTGGAGTGAAGCTCAAAGTGATATGATTATGGCGCTGTGTTGTTCTGGTCTCCTGGTAGATTTTTTTAAGTAATTTGAAGAATGCTAAACAGTTCAATAAGGAGACGAACAACTTTTTACCAAATTGTTTACATAGATTTCTCTAGCTATTGGATAATCATTTTGTTAAACACCATGAAAGTGATAGGTAACATGAGATAGATATTGTAGTATTTAGTGAAAAACTTCTATTAAATTGATATAATTTTTTTTTTTAAATTCAAATTATTCTCAATTTTTGAAAAATAAAAAATCATTATAATTATATAAAATGAAAAATAGAAAATTTAAAAGAATTATTGAAATTATATAACTATGAGAGGGAATCTTTTAATACAAATTTTAAACTATTGACCTACATAATTCAATGGTTGAGATAGTTTGATGAGTTGATATAATTAAATTCAATTGTTTTATTTTCAATTTGTGTTAAAAGATACCATTTCAATAACCATTTATTGATAAATTTGAAAGCAATAATATCAATCCTCAACTTTCTCAAAATTTCATCCATGTTTAATGGAAGACATTTTCAAATGAACCCATAAAGAAGAAAGTTCCGTGTGAGCCACAGAAACTTTGTAAATCTGTTATGTGCAAACAAATAAAAAATTTCCGTGTGGAACACATCATAGGAAACTCCCTAGAAATTTTGTCCTAGTTGTTAAATTGAAAGAGAGAAGCTTCACAGGAATTTACACGGTGGAGTATTCAGAGGAGACAAGATTTCAAGACGAATTTGCATATGAACTCGCAAGTGGGTCAATCGCCATCAACCTACAAATTTCAAGTGGACTTCCATTGCTGCTCAAATTCAACGGTACTCTATAAAGGCCAGAGCGTATCCTATTATTACACAAGCGTGTTAACTCATCAAAATCATCCATGAAAGGAGCAATATGGTCGCTGATATCTTGTTGCATTGAGAGAAAAATGATCAAATCAATCTCAAGACTTCATCTGCAGACGACCCGGATGGAGGCCAGATAAAACAAGCTAGGAAAGCAGAGATTGCTCTGTTTCTTATCTTCGTTATTGATCTTGTTCTTTGGTCACTCCATGGAAAGATGTTCCTGCATGTCCATCTAATCTGCACCATCTTCTCATTCACCTATCCATTTAGTGCTTTGTTCATGGGAAACAATCCCCAGTTCGTAACATTTCAAAGGTTTTATTTCATAATGTCTGCGGTTTCCCCGGCATTTGCTTTATCAATACTTGCCTCTGCCTTCTTGTTCCCAGATTTGATTGTTGAACTTCTTGCTCTAGTTTAGGAAATATAAACTAACTACGTATCTTTTTGCAGACGTGCGCTTTGTGGATTGATTTCTTGGTTAGTAATCCAATGAAATCCCATCTCTCTACATACCAAATTTGTTACACTATCTTTTCTGTTTGTTAGTACAATATATTGAATTGTATATTCGCCTTTTAGTTTTGATGCCTGAAATAATGCATTTCAACATATGTAATGTTTTTGCAACAGAGTATGAATCTTCATTTGCGGAAAAAAATTTCTAAACCTCAAATGGATATGATTATAGCTCCGTTATTGTTCTGGGTTTTTCATTTGAAAAAATTTTTGTGAGTAATTGGAAGAAAGCTTAACAGTTCAATGAGAAGCAGGAGACTTTATATAAAGTAGCTTAATATAGTGTAAGCAACCAATCATAACATAAAAGACAACCAATTTGTTATGAATTGGTTGCACAGCGCATCTCTAATAGGAGAAAGTCTTCAACACCAGGATGGTAATGCAGCCAACTAACAAGCTCTAAATTGTTAAAATCAACCAAACTAATATATGAGATTTAGAATCCCCTTTTCCATTTTTCTATGTAGTTCTTAGGGGAAGAAGAGGCAGGGATAAACAGTCTTTTTTCAGAAACGCTGCAGCTAAGGCAAGTAAAGCCGCTATACAAGTAATAGCATTGACCTACAACATGAGATGTACGGGTAATTGCATGCACATGGCCGCTACGAATCCAAAGACGGTAGCAGCAAATCCTACTCCAATCGATATTCGTGCACCAACTCCCGGTTTACGGCCAGAGAGCAGGATACCATTTAAGCAGAAAAGAAACCCCACAACATTACAAGCCATAGCAAACTCTAAAAGGAGATTAGCATTTGTTGACGAAGAGGAGCTGCCACTGGTAGTAGTTTGGACCCAACTGTGCTCAGAGTGAGAGCTACTTCCCTGTCTCTGTTCGCCGATGATGATGCGTAAAATGATATTTGAGATATATTACTGTGTGGCAGATGAATCTTCAATATGTGAACCTCATCATTGGTGTTGCCGTGGGCTAGCAAAAGCTTGTGCATGCAATAAAGCATCTACTGTTGCCCTGCTGCTCAAGCACCAGCATATGTAACTAGACCTCGCAGACGGTGACATGGGGCGGCCGTCCTCCAACCGCCAAGCTGCGATGTTGGCTGCAACTGAACCTTGGTTAGAGTGATTACCGTGAAGCTGCCTTTGCATGATCATCAGAGCAATCTTCCTGTTCAAGCGACCAAGCCATTTGGTGCAGAAAAAAAGAGTAGAACTATATAGAGGTTGTGGAGTGGAGTTGAGTTAGCACTATGAGTTGGCTTAACGTGTGAGAGAGATTTAAATTTCCATCCAGATGGAGTAAAACTTCATAGAAATTGTATGTATTATACATAAATTTGAGTAATTGATATATGATTTCCAATTCAATATCAAATTTTGTCTGCATTATTTGAAAAAGATCGAGTATATAAAAGATATCATAATAAGAAGTATTTCATGTTAAATCTGGAATTAGTAATATGAATCTTTAAACATCGGTGAAAGGTTACCGACGTTCATTTAGATACTATGGGTAGGTTCAACACTTCGGAGATTGTTTGCGATCAACAACGCACTAGATGAAGCGATGAATGAGAATGATGCATATTAGATGGATTTGATACAGAAGTAAATTTCCTTTTAGGAACAAAAGCAGGAATGTGCCTTCCATATTTTGGAAGGAATGACCACAGCAGCAGATCAGCAATGAAGATAAGAAACAGAGTAACCTCTGCTCTTTTAGTTCGTTTGATCTGGTTTCTGTCAGGTTGAATTTGCCGTATTGGTCCTTTCATGGGTTATTTGGATCGGCCTGCGTACTCATGCAAGAATGAGATTTGCTTTTACCCTGTATAAATTCGAGCAAATTTGAGGTTTAGTAGAAGTTCAAAGAAATTTCTGATTGATAGCGAAGCGCCCTCATGGAAGATCTTATGTAAATTCCTCCTGCAAGTCTCCCATGACGGGTCCATCATGTAAATTCCTATCTAAGTTTCCTTCATTTTACTAAACAACGAGAAAAATTTTATTGGGAATTTTCGTAATGGGATCCACGCGGAATGGTTTTTTCCCGTACAGAACCAAATTTCAAGAAATTTGCTGCAACTCTGCAAAGTAATTTCTTCTTACTGCTATCAACTTTAAATCTCTTCCACTGAACTTCGCTAACATTTCAGAAAAGTTTAAAGATTGATATTGTTGTTTCCCAATTAACATTAAGTACTCTTTCACCTTAAAGATTGATATTGTTGTTTCCGAATTAACATTAAGTACTCTAACTCAACTCAATCAACTCAACTCCGCAACCTTAATTCCATATCCTCTGTTCTCTATACTTTATTTCATCACCAAATGGCTCAGTCGCTTGAACGGGGAGACGGTGCTGTGATGATCAGGCAGCTGCAGCTTCACGGAAATCACTCTAACCAACGTTTGGTTGCAGCCCACATCGCAGCTTGGGGGTTGGAGGACGGCGGCCCAATGTCACCGTCTGCAAGGTCTAGATACATACGTTGGTTCTTGAGCAGTGGAGCAATAGTTGATGCCTTTTTACGTGCTCAAGCTTTTGCTAGCCAGAGGTCCATTACTGCCGCCCCGCTATCGTCCAACAGCAACAACACCCGTGATGAGGTTCATATTCCAATTCAAGATGATGGTTTTGAGAGTTGGATTGAAGATTCACCGGTCAATACACACATCAATATATCTCAATCATCATATTATGCATCATCATCGCTGGAGAGAGGAAGGGAATTAGTGGAACCACTGTTCAATCGTTCTAGACTGACTGAGGCATTCCTTGTAATTGGAGCTCAAGTAGCTGTCACTCTGAGCACAGTTGGCTCTAAAACTACTACTACCAATGGCAGCTCCTCGTTGTCGCGAAATGCTAATCTCCTTCTCGAGTTTGCTGTGGCTTGTAATGTTGTAGGGTTTCTTTGCTGCTTATATGGTATCTTTCTCAGTGGGCATAAACCGGGAGTTGCCGCGAGAATATTGACAGGAATTGGATATGCTGCTACTGTCTTTGGAGTCTTAGCGGTCACGTGCATGCAATTGGTCGAACGTCTCATGTTTTGGTTCACTGCTGTTACTTGTATAGTGTGTTTACCTGCCTTAGCAGCAGCATTCGCCAAAAAGATCTGATTATCCCCGCCTTTTCTTCCGCTAAGAATTATATAAGAGTTTGTAAAAATTGTTGGACTTGTGCCTAGGATTCTGCATGAAGTCTTCAAGCTGAGTTGTTCCACAAAAATAGGATAAGAGAAAGTAAAACAGAGCTAATCAATCTCCTATTCTGAGTTGTTCCACAAAAATAGGATAAGAGAAAATAAAACAGAGCTAATCAATCTCTTATTCTGATGGAACTTCTGTTATTAAGTAGCTGTTAACTAGGACTATTTCTGTTAGTCATGTAAAGGTGCAATACAAAATCTTCACTTCCGTTCTCTAATAAATTTTAATTATTCAAGGTAGATAAACCTTTAAAAATTGTTGTTTTTTATGTTATGATTGGTTGCTTACACTATATTAAGCTATGTTTTGGTCCAAGAAAATATAAAAGACAACCCGTTCAACAATTGACCATTCTTCCAGTTACGCTCAAAATTCTAACTTCAAATCCTAACTTCAAACAACAAGAAACATAAATTCACGAAATAACGACAAGCATACCATACAAAATAATCTCGGTTTACTCTTAACAATTCATCAACAGAAAGGATAGAGCAAGGAATTTTTCTCATATGGACACTCAAGAGAGAGGGGATTTCATTTGATCACTACCAAAGATATCAATGTCCACGAAGCGCACATCTGTAAAAACGATAGCCTAGTTAGTTATATTTCCCACAATTAGATCAAGTAGTTTAGACATCAAATCAGGTAACAACAAGGCTGAGGCCAGTATTGACAAAGCCAATGCCAGGGAAACCACAAACACCATCAAATAAAACCTTTGAAGCGTTAGAACTGGGCATTGTTTCCGATCAACAACGCACTAAATGAACTTGTGAATGAGAAGATGATAGACATTAGATGGACTTGATACAGAAGTATGTCCCTTTTAGAACAAAAGCAGGACCATATTTTCCATGTATTGAATGGAATGACGGAAGCACCAAATCAGTAACGAAGATGAGAAACAGAGTAATATCAGCTCTTCTAGTTTGTTTAATCTGGCCTGCATCTGGGTCATTGACAGTTCTTGAGCGCAATTTGGTATGTTTTCTCAGGATGCAACAAAATACCAGACCATTTTGGTATGTTTTCTCAGGATGCAACAAAATACCAGACCAATGTCACCGTCTGCAAGGTCTAGATACACATGTTGGTACTTGAGCAGTGGGGCACTGGTTGATGCTTTTTTACATGCTCAAGCTTTTGCTAGCCAGAGGTCCATTACTGTCGCCTTGCTATCGTCCAACAGTAATAATACCCGTGATTAAGTTCGAATTCCAGTTCAAGATGATGGTTTTGAGAGTTGGATTGAAGATTCACCGGCCCATACAACATCAAAATATTCCAATCATCATATTACGTATCATCATCGCCGGAGATGGGAAGGGAAGTAGTGGAACCACTTGTCAATTGTTTAGACTGACTGAGGCATTCCTTGTAATCAAAGGTTGTTGAAATTGTGTAACTTTTGCGGGATAGATAAGAATAAAATTGTACAACTCTTGTTAGATAAATAAGGATAGAGTTATAAATTTAGTTACTAAACATTTTAGCTAATTTTTTTATTTACTATTTTAAGGTCAATTTGTTTTTATTACAATTTGATTAAATCTATTCAGATTTTATATAAGTTTGATTTTATAAGAGTTTTATTTATGCTTTTATCTAATATTTTTATATAAATTGAGTATTTTATTATTGAAAAATTATGGATATAAATTGATCTCCAGTGTAGATAGAGTTTTCTTCCAAAACTATTGGTGAGGAATTAATTTCCTCCAAAATATCTTTGTTATATATATATATATTAGTGAATTGTAATTAGGATCCTAATTGTTAGGGAAATGTTCAATACCCAAGTAAGCTTACAAAATTAAGCATGATCGAGAGCTTTATGGGTCATCCCAGCCCTTGAGATTCACCCTTATTCCCAAAATCAAATAAATCAAAATGAGATTTTCATTTTTTATGTAACAAAAGACTATTAGATTATTATTAAAATTTTATCTTTATTTTTCTACTAAATTTTGTGGTGCTTCAATATTAAAAATCTGTAATTAAGCCCATAGAACTGGATCCAATCTAAAACATGTTTAAAAAAGTTATATTATTTCTTAAATCCTACAATAGCTAGCTTCGACAACTCAACTTCAATTTTTTAGTTATTAGTCACAAAATTTAGGTATCTTAGACGAAGTAGAGCCTCTAAAACTATCTTTAGCTCTAAAAATTGGTTATTTTAGAGTTGCCCATCTATAAAAGGACAACGATCTATGTACATATTTATTACTTCTTAAGTCCTTAATAGTTTTTATAACACAACTTCAATTTTAAGTTATGAGTTACAAAATGTAACCCTTTTAAATAAAGTAGAGCCTCTAAAAATCATCGTCAAGTCTATATTATTTTTGGTCCCTATATAATAGCTTAAGTTGTTGAACTAAGTGGTTACTTAATGTGATGGGAAAAGTCACAAATAAAATCACAAGCCACAATCATTTTCGCCCTTTGAGTGATTAAAATTCCAACACAACAAAATATGCCAAATTACCAATCCACCAAGCACAAATAGTCCAAAATAAGTATAAAAAAATTGGGTAAAAAATGATGACTGATCGTAATAAAATTTTAAATATTCCACTATGAAAAACAATAGGGTTTACATGAAATCATCTCTAGATAAACTAAAGGCTCACAACAATCTTAAATTATCAAGAACAATAACGCTTGACTCCACAATACAATAAACATCATCTACAAAGATGGATTTCCACAAAACATCAAGATAAATTCTTGGGTTTCGTTAAAAGAATATATCTCAAGAGAGAGCAATAGAGAAGGCAACCTGAAAATCAATACTAGTCAACTTGTAGAGTTTGTTGCAAGGATTCACCATACAATATTTGAGCCAAAATGGAGAAAGTTTGGCGACCGGATCATCAAGCAGGAGCTCTAGGATACCCACTTTTTCTTTTTCCCTTTTCTCCTTTTTTCTCTCACACCTCTATGCCAGCCCCACCTGACTTTTGTATTAAATTTTTTTTTTTTTAATTATTAGACTTGGGCCATGGGCTTTGTTTATCTAGCCCACATGAGCGGGCTACCTGACAAATAGGACTACATTTAAGAAGGGGGAAATCACTCTGACCCCCCAGGTAGATTTCTTAAGAACACTTAACTCCAATATTATACTAAACTAACATTTACCCCCTAATTTTTCAAAAGACGTTAAAACATAATTTTATAAATTGACGAAATACCATTTCTATCCTCCTTTCATTTTCACCTATCTTCCTCGTCTCATCTCCCAC
>JANKKC010043609.1:0-12588 GCA_026225755.1 Bursera bipinnata | reverse complement strand
AAAAAAAAAGAAAAAAATGTATGGGTGGTCAATAATAATTACTTGTTTTGTTATAGGATTTTCACAAATTTTTAAGAAAGTTTACGAGATTCACTCAATTAAAATCAATGAATGAGAGTTTAATAATGGAAGAAAATAATAATTACTCTTCAAGTTTCAGAAATTATCAAGCATGTATTAATTATTACACTTTTTATCAATAGTCATTCAAATGTTTCTAAAAATGATTGATCACATCCCAAATTGATAGAATCCGTTTCTTGCCACTCAATTGACTAAGTGATAGAATCAATGTCTTTTCTATCCTCATATTTAGATAGACATCGACAGATATGTCCTATTAACACTTTGAAACCCATGAGCAAACTTAACGAATGAATCAATTTGGCCACCATTTTAGCCTCCATTTTAGCGCCCACCTGATACAGATTTCAAATTTTCTGCTTTCTCCCCCAAAATATTGATCACTAAAGTCAACACTTTTCCTTGATGGGTTTGCTTTGATTTTCAATGCATAACGTCTTCAAAAAAATATTTTCCTATCATTATCGAGAACAAAAACCTCAGCAGTACCTATTTTCCAAACACTAGAAGAGAAAAGGCAATACTTGTTGCCAGGGCGGACCCAATTCACTGAAAGATGGAGGGAGCAGAAGAATAAAGAAGGGAAGAGTTTAATGCTTAAAGTATACAAATTTTATTCAAAATTTTTAATAACAATCCAGAATTATTGATTCATAATAATCCAATGAATTTGAGAAAGGAATCAAAGTGTGCGTAAAGTCTCTATTTTATTTACTGGTTGTTTAAAACCAAAATGTTACTAGCTAGCCAGATTTATCAGAACCTTTTCAGTGCATTAAAAAGATAGGCCAAATTTTATGAAGCCAATTGTTTTTCAGTTTAAATTTTGAGGATCCAATATCTTTGCAATCCTCCTTTTGGATAGTTATAGCACGAGTGGAATGTTCAATAAGTCATAAGCAGCAACAGGAAAACAAACAATAACAAACCTGAAGAGGTATATACCAAAAAAATAAAAAACTAGAAAAACATTTCAACAAACACAACCTGTCAGATTGGTACCATGTGATTTCTTTCTGTTGACGAGCACGTTTGAGACAGGCAATGCATAGAATTCCCAAGAAATTGGTATGCCATTTATGTGTTAAACACAATTGGTTCCATTTAAAAATTTCAGTGATAAAAGATACAATAGAGAGATTTTTTAGCTCAAAAAACCCAGAGATGTCATGGATCAAATATCAGCAAAATCACATCGTAAAATGATTGGTGAAAAAATGTGGGACATCTTTTCTCCATGACCATGAAATCAAGAAGCTTGGAGACTAAAGGAATACTCTTGAGCTGATATTTCTGTAAAAACTCAGTCCAGAAGATAGCATGTATAAAATTTAACGTATGTTAAATAATGATGAAGAGTTATTTGATTTACAATCAGATCTTCATCAAGAAAGGTAGACTGGTTTTCAAAATTTTTACGGGAAAACTATCTGCAGACGTTCAGGCAGCAAACATATTAGAGAACAAAAATGAAAGTGAACAAAAAGCTCAGGGCTTAAACAAGTGGTATTTACAGCTTTTCCAGCATCTTACCTAAAAGAAACAGACTAAATCACAAGCAAGAAGCAAATAGCTTGCTATATTTTGAAGAACAAGATCCTTATGGCTTCCAGTATAGTCAGGAAAATCTCGTCATAACTGCAACACTGAAAGTAATTACCAATAGCTGTGTGTTTGATCGTGAGATTTATAGCTTCTATAAGCGAGTGATAACTTAATGACAGTTGAAGTAAGGCTGTACTAAGATTGACATAGTTTAAATTCTATCTTTAGTCATTTCTGCAAAAGTCCTATTTTGGCTTTGAGTAATGAGTAAGAACAAACCTAGTCTCAACTAACCTCATGCATTTGGCACATATTCGATCAAAATCTGACTGACCAATTTAAATGGACTTAGGATCAATGGCCAAAAGAAGAAAAAGAACCTAGAAGTTATTCCATGCCAAAACATTCTTATTAGTATATTTACTATATTGTTGTGTTTTTTGGGTTGATCACATTTTCTACTCCGCAGCTATCTAATTTTCTTACCAAAATTATAGAATTTTCAACACAATCACTTGAATCTAAGAAAACAAAAACTTTTTAATGCCAATAAAACCAGCATTTGAATGAATGACAACTATTTTGCGGGAAATCTTGCATGATAACTTCCATTTAAGAAGATTTCCACGTATTTTCCCGAGGGAGAACAATGTCATAGAGTAATCAAGTTATACATAAATCATAACTGTGATCAACCATCTTTATTTATAGAAAAAAAGAAAAGGAAACAAGGAGAATTTAACAAATTTTACCCCAGTCAATACAGTTGCTGCAAGCAAATGCCTTAAAGAGTACAAGGCAAGCCTCAAGCAGTTCTTAAATGTCCAATGCTCCTGATAATGAAAAACAAACAAGGAGAGCAGAGGCTGGACTACAGAGATTTTCTCTACAAAACATTAGCAATGACATTATCCAAGCCTATCAAAAGAATAGAAGACAAACATAAACTATACACAAATACAATTAAAAAGCGAAAAAATGAAAGTTCCTCCCACGTATCCACATGTGTGAAAGCAATTCAGTAATACCTTGGATGAGATAACGTGAATACCACAAGAGACCTGTATAGACAGTCTCAAGATTACCAAGACAAATTGTCTTAAACCCTTTCTGCCATGAGCAGTTGTTCAAGTTCCTCCCTACGCCGTTCCAATTCCTGTGATTGTTCATGAGAATTTCTTTTAATAAACTCTAATGGAAGATTCATATTTATGAACTGACTCATATAATAAAAAAAAAAAAAAAAAAAAACTAAAAAAGGATGTATATCAATCAACTGCGGTCGACTCATACTTATTACTAGCTTTCATACAATTTCATACTCATGATAAATCTTTGCACCTAATATTCTACGAGTCATGGGAACCAGAAAGAAATCCTAATATTATGGAGCATGTTGATTTACAAACCAATTCCAGATTTATCAGAACCTTTCAATGCATCACAAAGATATGCAACAACTGTAGAGCATTTGAAGCTTTATGAATTATAGAGAGTGTCTGTGATATAAACAATAGAGGCATGATATGCTGTGATGTAAATACGGAAGAGAGGAACAAACTGTAGAAAGCTTAGAGAAATAATTAAGGAGGCCAATGTATAGAAAACGCAGGGCTAAATTTATGAAGCAAATTGTTTTTCTATTGAAATTTTTGAGTCTTAACAGGCCCGAAGTGTGCAGATAAGTTACTCCAATACTTGGAATCCTCCTTTATATTTCCTTTTGAATATTTATAGCATGAGTGGAATGTTCAAGAAGTCATTAGAAGCAACAGGAATAACGTAAACAATAACAAAACCTGAAGAGGAATACCCAAAAAAAAAAAATCAACTCAATACAACCCATCATCTTGGTCCCTTGTAAATTAACAGCTAACCTCTAGATCCTTGAATGCTTGGTCCCTCGTCATTTCTTTCCGTTGACGAGCACGTTTGACACAGCCAATGCATAGAATTCCCTAGAAATTCAATATATAATATTAAAAGAAGATATAGTATAGAGAGATTTTTGAGCTAAACAAACCAGAGATATCATGGATCAAATATCAGCAAAAGCAAATTAAAAAAAGATAACTGCATAGAGATTAAAATGAGGGAGATCTTTTCTCTATGGTATCAAGAAGCTTGGAGACGCTGAGTGCAATAAACAATACACTTGAGCTGATATTTCTGTGAAAACTCAGCCCAGAAAATATCATGTAGTAAATTGACCCATGTTTAATAATGATGAAGTATCAATTTGATTTAAGTTTGGATCTTTATCAAGAAACATACACTGGTTCTCTAAATTTTAACAGGAAAACTCTCTGTACAATTTCAGGCCAGCTTAGAGAAGAAAAAAGGAAGTGAACAAAAAAGTCCTGGGTCAAAGTAGTGGTATTTAAAGCTTTTCCACCATCTTACCGAAAACACATAGACCAAACCACAAGCAAGAAGTAAATAGCTCGCTATATTTTGAAGAAGAACAAGATCCTTTTGGCTTCCAGTATAGTCAGGAAAAGCTCTTGTCATCACTGCAACACTGAAAGGAAAGACCATAACTTTAGAAACTGAATGTGATTACCTATAGCTATGTGTTTGATTGTGTGATTTATAGCTTCTATAAGTGAGTGACTGACAATTTCAACACAGTTCAACCAAGGCATTTGACAATTAAAGTAAGGCTGTACTAAGATCGATGTAGTTTAAATTGTATCTTTAGTTGTTTCTGCAAAAGTCCTGGTTTGGTTTTGAGTAAGGGTTAATTCCACATACCTCCCCTTAAGTTTTGCAAAAGCCCAAATAACATCCTATGATTATGAAACTCCCATAGACCTCCCCTCTCTGTCAATGACTATTAATGGGGTTCCTTTAAAGTATGTATAATACCATAGTGTCCATTTATCTGTGCTATTGATAACTTTTGCAGTCCCTACTTTATGAACACTTTTTGTATTCCTTTTTGGTACTTCTATAATGATTTAATAAAAATTTAATACTAAAATAGACTAACCATGGTAATAAATTTTAATATTTTAATGCAACAGACCAAGGAAATACATCTTATAATTGACCATGTAAAATTAACCATATGAAGTGCAAAATAAAATGGAAAAAAAAAAAATACGACCATTCAGAACTCATGGCTATTGCTCCAATGTGTCGTATTCAAGGCTTTATATTTTTTAGAATGTTAAAGGAGGTTGCAGTTGGCTGGACTTGTTAGAGAAGAAGGTTTTGAGGCTATCAGTGAGAAGGTGCTGCAGGTGGCTGGAGTTGTTAGAGAAAAATGTGTTGGGGTTATTAAGAATATGCTAGAGCTTTGGGGAAGAGGATGCTGGCAGAATCGATAAACCACATCAAATATTGCAACCCATGATACACAATTATAAACCCAGATCATCTTAACAACCAAATACACTATAGATACCTTTCTTTGATCCACCATCAACTTATTAAATGTAAAAAGTACCCAACAACCTACATGCATGCCCTGGGATGCATTAGAACAAGAAAAAAAAAAAGTTTCTTACAACGCACCTTTTTTTAGATTTCCAATTCGTCAATGTTGTATTACTAAATATCCTATATTAATAATTTAAAAAAGAAAAAAAAAAATCTCTAAACTTTTTGTCACTATTCCTTTCACCTTTCACTCTACATGGCAGTGTAAGCTTCAAAGTCATCAAGTCAATGCCATGGAAGCTTTTGCCCTCCTAGTATATTTAACTCAATAAGACAACGTAGATATTTTGATACTGGGAAAGGAGCTTTTATTTTCTTCTATTATAATATGTTTTCTTCTATTATAAGAAGTTCTTCATGTGATAAGACTTTTTGGTTAACATCTATTAACAGTCATTGATGGAGAGCGAAGGTCTACAGAATTTTTTGAACCACTGGATGTTATGTGGGATTTTGCAAAACCGCGGCTGAGTAATGAGCAAGATGCAAACCTAGCCCACTAACCTCAAGCATTTGGCACATACTTGACCAAAATCTGACTCACCAATTAGAATGGACTTATGATCAGTGGCCAAGAGAAGAAAAATAACCTAGAAAGTATTCCATGCTGAAAATTTCTTATTAGTTTATTATTGTGTTGTTGAGCCATTGAGGTATTACATTTTGGTGCTTAACTCAAAAGTTGCTACCAAAATGTCCTCAGGAACATGGCCAAAAGAAGACCAAGAACCAAAAAGTTATTATGAAGCCTATCTCAAAAGCAAAGATTTTTATGAAGAAGAGGAAACACAGAGACAAAAAGGGAAAATATTAATAAAACAGAAGACATACAAGATCTGAAGCATGCCCCTACCAACCCAGTACTCCAATACCTGCAAAACCTTAACAAAACATAAAATTACAGACAACTACATGGTGACTAAAATCATAAAGGAAGAAGAATGCCATATGCACATAACAAAAGTTCATCTAAAAGTTACACAGGCAGAGAAAATTATTTTGCAGTAGAAGACAACAACAAAATAATGCACATAAAAAAAAAAAAAAAAAAAGAAAAAAAGAAGAAGAAGACAGTTGCCTCTTTCAGTACATTTATCTGAATTGAAGCTTCTAATTGGGTTGAATATATGAACATAGGATATTGTTTGCCAAAAAGACCTACTCATATATCTCTATCTTTCATATACTATATATAAGGGTTGCAAATATAGGAAACTTGTCCCAAAGGGGCACAACTCTGCAACTATTTGCTAAGAGCTGCATTCACCTAAAACCCCAAGAGACAAACTTAGTTGCCTCTAGTCATTGGTACATGAAGCACAGAATCCAAATTGATCATTAAATTTTCATAATCAACATATAAAGAAAGGTCTTACAAGTAAATATTTTTCTACTTCAGAACATGAAAATATAATCCATCTGGCTCCACCTTTTGGGGACTTTTCTTCCTCTTACTTGGTTTCAGCAGTTCCTAAAAGTAAATGGTCCATCTCTACCCTTTAAAAAAAAAAAAAAAAAAAAAAAAAAAAAAAAAAAAAAGAGGAATCTCCTCCAAGCTTAAAAAAGGTTCCTTTCTAGCTCACCATTTTCAATATAAGGAATTATGATTCCCTCATACTTTCTTTTTCACAACATGCAGCAGTTCTCTAAATCAATCAACTCTTCACCACTTGAACTTTTATGCCACTGTATGGCCATTTCTAGTACTCAAAGTTCGGTAGAGCAAACAAACTCTCTCTTGAGTCTTAAATTACATCAAAGGCATTCCGAACTACTTAGGAATCTCCAGAAGACATCAACGCGTCTTTTATTTGCCATCAGTGTTAGCAAAATCCCAGAAAACTTCCTGGAATTTCTCGTAACCGGTCCAAATATAATATGACCACCCTTGATAATCCATTAATAATTCAAAATCAAGAGTGTTTCAGCGAGGCATTCTCTATCGCAATTTACTTCTTTCGAACAACACCAATAAAATTCAGTAGCAATAAAAATTTTAAAAAATAAAATAAAATCTAAACCAACCTTCCAAAACTTCATAACAAATCCCCATTCAGTCTCAGCGAGAACCACAAAGAACGCAATCACCACCGCATAACACCGAAATATTCCATCAAATACCTAAAAATCAATAAAATTTAACACGAAATAACTGACAAACGAGAGCAAGAAACAGAGTTCTGTGCGTTATTTGAGTATACATACATCAGATCCGTCTTTGAAGGAGCGTACAGCAGAGAGAACGTTGACGGCAATGCAGAGAAGAGCAGTGAGAGAAGTCAACACGCTGAAGCATCTGCAAATCACCAACAGCGGGTCCGGCCGATTCCGGAGCCTGCCGCTGCCGTGCGGCGACAATCTCGGAGGCGCCGGCGGAGGTGAGCCCTCTTCTCCCCGTCCTCCGTCTCCATTTCTCGCCATTTTCCAACGATTCCTAGAACTTGAATTGAACTTAAATCAATTCGGATCTTCTCATTTTCGAAGCTGAAGCTAATAAGCTTTTAATTAATTATTTGAAATTTTTTTCTTATTTTATTTTCTTCGCCATCTTGGTTCTGTGTGCTTTGCTTGCTTTCTGGAAAGCGGGATTCCTTGTTTCACCTGCTGTTCAAGAAAATCGGTTCTGCGACTGGAAGGTTTCAGTTAAGTAGGTCGTTAGAAGGACACGTGTCCGTCACACTTCTTTTAAACTAATTTCCCCTAACCATTGCTTCCCCAAGGAGAAGACACTGCCGGTTTTTTTTTTTTTTTTTTTTTTTAATTTTTAATNCTGCCGGTTTTTTTTTTTTTTTTTTTTTTAATGTTTAATGTCTATTTTTAAATATTTGAAATTTCCCAAGGTTCAGGTAAATGACACTTACGCCCTCGAGGTTTCATATATATATATATATATATAAGTTTTTTGATAATTTTTTTTTTTTATAGATTTTGTGAAACTCTAAATGAGATATAATAAAATCATATGACAATTTGACAAATTTCAAACTTTCATAGATTTTTGGAAATTGTTATATTGGTCTTGCTATACTTCTGCCAAACTGCTGGTTAACAAAATAATAATAATAATTATAATAAAAATTCATCAGTCCTGATTATTTTAAATTTTTATATAATATATGTTTCGTTAACGTTCCCTCAAGTTGGAAGCAAACGTTGACAAGTCGTTATCGTTAAGAGTTGAAATATGAGGCAAGGGCCGCAAGGCGGTGTTGGGTAGGCGATACCTTACATGGGCAATAGCTAGTTTGGCACCAACAACCGCATTTGAGGCTCAATAAAAGTGATTCATTCACTCAAACACAATCCTTCAAAAAGTTGACAACTATAACATTAACAAATCTCATACATTTCTTAATCAAATTGCTAAAGATCCTCAAGCTCACTTTCTGTGTTTTACATTACCACTACAAAAATATTGAATCAGTGTTTTGGGATGGTTAAAATGGTTTACAATAGATCCCACTTATCTTCCAAAGCCTCACAAATCCTTGCTATACAACGAGCAGCACTCATCGGATACCCAGAAACTGGAAAAAGATCAAATAGTAACAAAGAAAACACATCATAATTAGTTTCAACTACCCGATGATATTAACACAACACAAGCCAGTGATAAAGAAAACACAAGGTTGTTAGTTTTCACTCCCAAATGATATTAGAAGATCACGAACACAAATTAGCATGGTGTTTTATTATTCATTATACAGAAATTTAAAATGCCATAGGGATCTACAGTTATGGCTCTTCAGCTATGTTTCGTTTAGGTCCAGTGAAAACTTTAGGGTGCGGTCTGAACCCCAACAAGAAGGATTCTCTTAACAAATTAGACAATCAGCTTGAATTGTGAGAATTTTCATGAAGAGGACAGAAAGAGATTGTTATGAAACCAGAATGTTATGCATATTACGATGAATATACAAGCCCAGGATTTCCAGGAAGGGGAAATAATACATTATTAAACAAAGGGCTGTACACAATTACTTACTTGCTATGTAATCCTCAGTGTAATCGCAATCAATCTTCCCATGGGCCATTGCACCAACCTGAAAATGCATACGATGTTAGGTCTGTGATAATAGAAGGTTAAATCAGATTAATTATAGATATGAGAGCAGATATGGCTACATATAAAAGCAAGTGTTACTTCTGAGCATACCACAAAAACAAGGTCCACATCATTGCTGACAGAACCCACATAGTTCCTCATCTTAACCAATTTTTCTGAGCTATATGAGAAACCTAATACACAAGGAAACAACTTTTAACACAACCAGTTGCAAACTATAATATGAGAATGCTAAGCAAATTTAAGCTTACCTATCTTTCGAGAGTTTACAGGTAAATACTGGGTAACAGGATTCTTGATCACACGCAATAGTTTCTCACGCTTACCAACAGCTGTTATACTAAGTTTTTGTAGCAGCTGCACTGCATAAATTTTAAATGAAATAAAAATTAACAATAGAGACATCCTCTTCAAAGTCAAAGGCAAGCAAAATTACATGAGGATCAGATTGTTTTAATGGTTTAGAGAGACATCAACTGGACTTACACATGATGCCAGCAAATCGCTTATATGTCCTTGGTAGGCGAACATGTGGTTTAACTTCAAAAAGAACACCTTTATCAGTTCTGACATAAATAGCTCGCAGCCTCCCCGCCTTAGTTAGTGGACTGTCTAAAATTGATAGGAGAGCCTGAAGAAGATATTAATTAGAATTATTACTGATTACAAAGAGGAACTCCAAATATTACTAATAGCAAAGTTAACATAACTAGACATATTACGATATTTCAATTTAGACATAACAAGCTTTATAATGCAATAGAGCTTTGTTACTATAGTCATAACAATAGCTAAAATCCCTGATTAAGATATTACTCAAGTAACTAACATCAAGGACCTAGCAGTTCAAACAACATTTGTTGAGGTATACTCTCAACATACAAATTTTTCAAACAACATTGTTGAGGTATACTCTCAACATAAAAATTTGATAAACTCTTAAGCTCTTCATAAAAAAAATAAACTGTTAAGCTCATCAAAAGTCTAGGAAAGCTTTGATTGCGAACTCAACTAACCTGATGAACTATGTCAGGCCTGTAATCAGCTGGATTTTTGTTATTCCTCCGCAAGAAATTGGCATGATCATCAGAATTCAATATCTGGTAACTCTGCAAATACAGAATCCACAAAAAAAAAAAAAAAAAAAAAAAAAAAAAAAAACTTAACCTTGCAAGCCTAAGATCCCATACCCATAAGCCAAAAACAACTTTTTATAAATACACGTCTAATTACATATATATTTAAAAAAAATTCAACATACATACTTTTCCAACTTTCGCAACTTCAAGTGAAGCTTTCTCAAGAACAAAGATAACTCCAGGTTTCTTGGTATTTCGGTCAGAAGGGGCAATAGGGATACCCTCCATTTCATGTACCTCTTCTTCCCCATGTCCTTCATCAGCCTTCTCTTCGTCTTCTGTTGTTTTCTCTAACTGAGGTCTCTTTCCAGTTTCATTTGACATTTCTTCTTCTTCTTCTTCTTCAACTTGTTCCTCTTCTTCCTCTTCCCTATCATACTTCTCCTCCCTATTCTTCTTCCTCTTCTTATGCCCTTTCATCGTGTAAGGCCTCACCATTTTTTTCCTTCACAAAAG
This sequence comes from Bursera bipinnata, assembly GCA_026225755.1. Lineage (NCBI taxonomy): Eukaryota > Viridiplantae > Streptophyta > Magnoliopsida > Sapindales > Burseraceae > Bursera > Bursera bipinnata. Next base: position 1,854 of record JANKKC010043609.1, on the reverse strand, counting down.
GTATCCCTTCACAGAATATATAAACAAATCTATAAGACTTCCATAACAGTTTCAGAAAATATAATGGAGACAACAGTTTAAATAAACTAAAACACGGGCTAAAGAAGGCGAAAACGTGCTTCATTACGCTAATGCATACTAAAACAGGTTTAGAAATTCAGAAAATCATTCAAGTAAATAGGTCCCGTTCCCTTCAGCTTAGATTCTACTAGTCTTCAAAACTCCATCCAATTTCCCAGCAACCAAACATCAAGTCAAATATGATTATAACCCAATTACCAAAAAAAAAAAAGGCAAAAAAGAACTCACCTCAACGGAAGAGGAAGTCGCAGAAAACTGTGGAACGAGATTGTGGCATGAGCTTCCTATCGATAGATAGCGGTGGTTAGTTTTTTACACCGGGTCGGGTCGGGTATAAATTCAATATATATTTTTAGGGTTTTAAATTTTAGTAGTCTTAACCCTTTCTTTTACAGGATAAATACATATTCATGTATTTAGGCCCAGTAGATTGGGCTTGATCACATATTCATGTAGGCCCAGGAAGCACGTACGGTACCATTTATGAAGGCAAATTAGGCCCGTTCAACATGTACAAATTAAATTTTAATTAATCTAATATATATATATATATAATGCAATTAGATATTTGAGACGCTATACATTAAACACCAAATTCTCTTCTGAAACCAAATGGAGTCGTTATAAGAACAATCTATTGAAGATTGTTAACTTTAATGCATTTTAAATTGATAAATGAAAATTCTATCAAAATTAATGTTTAATTGAGAAATACAAACTTTTTTAGGTTAGAATGATACCATAAAATGATATTCTTCATCGTAAGTAAAATATGTCGTTAATAGTTTGTTATAAAATTGTTTAAATATTGAAACGAAATTAGGGTTTCAATAAGAAGATATAATCCATGAGTGTGCATAATAATGATTAATGATCTTTTGTTTATTTTTCTTTAATTCATGTCCTTATTAGTAAATTAATTTATATGAAATCTAATAAATAAAAATAATTTTAAAATATGTATGTTTAGAGCATTTATTTAGGTACAAATAACTTCACCCATGTATATTTTATAAACCAACACCTTATGACACGAGTTGACGACAACCATGCACCACCTGTGTCCGCGTTCCTGAAAGCACCTCTGTCTTTTAAGAGGATTCACAGCATGTCAAGCTTTGGTAAGGTTCTTCACTTTGCATCGAATTAAACCACATGCTCCACTGTTTGTGCGGGCACCTGTCAATTCCTACTATGTTCAACCTAAGAAATTTTCAGTTTTAACTAATTACCTTTTGTCCGACTCAAGTTAAGCAAACAATTGAGATTTTTTTTAAAAAATTTTTTGTCAAGTATTTCAAATAAAGTCAATGGGGTAAGAAATTACTCGATCAAAAACTTAAACTAGTAAGTTATTACCCAAAATTAATACTTTTAACTTTAAAACTTAAGTTTGTTGGTCAATAATCCAACATTAACGTCTCACATGTGAAGGGTATCATGGCCTTGCAAGATGCAAAGGACTCTGGAGACAATCAAACAAGTAATTATGGCCCAAAGACAACAATTTTTGAATGATTTAAACATGTGATCGCTTAGTAAATTGGGTTTGTACCATATTATTAAATCATTTTATTTAAATACTCAAAACTTTTATGATGTGGTCCACTGTTTATATTTAGTCTCTAATATTTTAAAAGGGTTCTTTAATTAGATATAAAAGTCTTGATTGAATGATAGAAAAAGGACGGAAGACTTGGGCCAGCTCAACGTGACAAAAGGGGCCAACGTGAAATGTTTGGGCTCAGCTTTAGTGCACGTAACTGCTTCCTC
>JANKKC010043608.1:0-12586 GCA_026225755.1 Bursera bipinnata | reverse complement strand
TTCAAGGTATTTATTTGAACCGCCTGTAAAATTTTAAAGTCGGTCAAAATCCCACCTAAATATAAAACTAACACTGATCTTCTAAAATTTATCTTTTGTTAGTTATACTTAACGGTGCTAACAGTAAAAATCTCAAGATAAATATATAATACCCCTTTGATATATGCAAAAATCACAAACCTACATCTGTTGATTGTTAAAAAATATAAAGACCCATAATTTTGATAATCATTTGAAACGAATTAACATTATAAGGCATTATCAATATTTTATTCACTAAAATAATAAAATAATATAAATTTTTTAAACTTTAATTAAAATTTACAAAAAAAAATAAAGATATATTTCATATACTGAATAATTTTTGTAAATTTAAATAATTTACTAAAAAATTTCACTTACTTAAATTATTTAGTAAATAAAATACATTTTTATTAATTAAATTTACTAAAATTATTTAGTTTTTTGTAAATAAATTACTTTCTTAATTTATTAAAAATTATTTAGCAAATTATTTAAATTCATAAATATTATTTAGTAAATGAAATATATTTTTGTTATTTTTTGTAAATTCTTATAATATTTTATATTATTTTAATAAATAAAATATCGATAATACCCACATAATGTTAATTAGCTTCAAAGGATTAAAAAAATAGGGTCTTTATATTAATTTATAATTAAAGGGGTAAATTTGTTATTTTTGGGTATATCAAAGAGGTGTTTATGTGTTTATCCTGAGTTTTTACAATAAAACCGTTAAGTATAACTAACGATCGGGCTAGGTAAATTAATCCGACTCGTCAGGTTGGCCCACTAGTGAAACCTGACTTCGGGTTGTCATGTAGCAACCTGATCGGGTTCGAGTTTTTTTTGGGTTGGGCCCTGAAAACTCGAAACCTAACCCTACCTAAAAATAATAATTGAAAATATTGTAGACAATAGGATTCAAACTTTTACCACCTTTTAAACCTTTGACAAGGTTATCACTTGGCTACATCTCAATTGATGCATATTATGTAAACAAATTTTATTTATTATATAAAAGTATGTTAATTAAACTAGACCTGAACCCGACAAACCCGACCTAAATATTTTAAAAAACACTTTCTAACCCGACCAATACGACGAGTTCATTTTTTTCAAAATCTGACTTCTGGTTTATTTTGCTTGACTTGATCGGTTTCAAGTTTCTCGGGTTGGGCGAAACCTGATCTGATCCGACCTGTACCCAACTCTAACTAATGAAAATTAAATTTGAGGAGGTCAGTATTAGTTTTGTATTTAGGTGGCATGCATAGGGGACTTTACACTTTTTTGGGGTGGGTTTGAACGGGCTACCCCTATTAATTTCACATGGGGAGGGTCCATAGTAGTTGCATCAGCCTCATCTTCGTAGTTGTTGCATCAGCCTTATCATATCTTGTTTCCTCGAAGCCAGAATTTAGAGTGTGATTATCATGGATCGAGGATGGACCCCATTATGTTTTTGTTTTTTATGTTTTTAATATTAAGTGAAACATAGGAGTACTGTACATCTTAAATAACTAATTTAATGAATTTTCTAGGATGGACCCTTCTCTCTCAGAAAGCGAGGCTATACTTGTTTTAGGGGAAATATTAAGACAACCCCAAGGTTTGATCTAACTATTGTATAACCCCCGTTATTCAGAGAGTAGCACGTAGCCTCTAGCTTCACACTTCCGCTTAAAAAAATAACAAGTGTTTGAGGGTATTATAGATATCTGAATAATTAAATAATAAGATATTTGTTAAAAATTAATAAATTTACCCTTAGCTCTCTCATCTGTCAAATTTAACCTAATTTTAGGAATAATAACAAAATTATTCTCATTTGTCCTACTCAAATCTAATATAATAATAAATATAATAGTTAAATATTAATTAAAACATCAAAAAATTAATATTTTAAAAATCTAAAAATAATAAACAAAATAAAACATCTTTTTAAGGTTATGCAGAATATATGGATCAAATCGATTGAAAATTTTATCTTCTCCGAATAAAAACTCAGTTCTAATTAAATTTTAATAGTCTATTAAAAAATCTAATTAATTTTTATAGATGAGAGAGATAAAAGGTAAACTTATTAATTTTTAATAAATATCTTATTATTTAATAGTTCAAATGTCTGTAATACCCTCAAATAGCTAATTTTTTTTTTTTTTTTTAACGGTTGTGTGAAGATGGGGACTGCATGTTACCATCCGAACGACGGAAGTGGCATTTTTCCTAGATCAAACATTGGGGGTTACTATGTATTTTTCTTCCCTTTTCTTTTGACCGGCCAATTGAAAAATGAATTATTAGTATAATTTCCTATAAAATACAGCGTGAAACACGTTTTGCCTTTTTAATAGTCATGGTATGTTATAAATAGCTTCAAACGCGCAGGTACGAGTAAGAAATTGAGTTGAAGAAAGAGAGAGAGAGAGGAAAGAGACAGACTAAAGAAAATGGTGAGAACACCTTGGTGTGATAAATCTGGACTGAAGAAGGGTACATGGACACCTGAAGAAGATAGAAAGCTAGTGGCGTATGTGAGTCGATATGGCTGTTGGAACTGGCGCCAGCTTCCCAAGTATGCAGGTAATTAGAGTGTAAGAAATTCAGACAGCAAGAGAAGACTTCTGGGTTTCTTAATTAACCTGAGAGTTCGTTTATGACTTCTTTGTTATATGTAAAAGGATACTCGATCCGTTTGACAGAATCCAGCCTTATATAATTGATACTTTTTCACTAAATTAGCCCACCGATCGATGTGGGCTTATACATATATGTAATAGCTCTTTTATTTGTCAAGAACAGTCTTCATTACATAATTAAAATTTAATCTCTTCAATTCTTATCGTAGAATTACCAAAACCTGAATTATCTCCTTTTTTTTCTCCTTTAATTCAATGGAATAATGGATTCTTTTGGTGCAATTTCATAGTATTTATATCCAAAACTTTCATATATAGGAGGAATATTGACTATATCTATGCTTTATATGATATAATTATGTAACTTGAGACTTCCTATTTGGAGCTAATTTTGTTTCATTTTTGTTTTCAGGTCTGTCAAGGTGTGGGAAAAGTTGCAGACTCAGATGGATGAACTATTTGAGGCCTAATATCAAAAGAGGGAACTACAGCGAAGAAGAAGAGGAGACCATCATCAGATTACATGAGTCACTGGGAAATAAGTACGTAAATTTCCATTGTTTATTCATTAATTAGACAACTTCTGAACTCGGAATTGATGTGAGAACATGTGAAGACATATAATATTTCGAGGCAAACCGGGATCTATATTTTAATACAGGAATCAGGATCAATGGAACGGAATCAACATAATAAGTGAGGTTCTTTAACTCCAAAACAACCACTAAATATACTACTAAATAAGATCTTTGTCATCAACTGCATTCAAACATTGTCGATATGAAGCATCAAGATTTTTTTTTTTTTTTTTTTTTGCGCATGCTTCTTGCATATATCTTCTCCAATGAATATAGAAAGCAATGAAACATCCCAAAATATTATTATCCTTTTGCTTTGCTATGTGTTAAATTTTAGACAAATGAAAAATCTTCTAAGATATGTTAAGGAACGAGTCATTCAACTATCTTTTATCATCCATTCATGAATCTGATGATTGTAGTAGTTGTAAAAACTTACAAAAGCAAGCTAATCAAGATTTGAGAGTAATCTAAATTTGCAAAATTGGAAGGTATCTGTATGATCATATGTATATAATTTATATTTTGCATACATATAATATACTGGTCGACAGGTCTCTAATCCCTTCACATATGTGCAGATGGTCAGCCATTGCTGCTAAGTTACCTGGAAGAACTGACAACGAGATAAAAAACCACTGGCACACCAACCTCAAGAAGCGCTTGAAACAAAATTCAATAGCAAATGAAGCAAAAGATAAAGCAAAAGATGCTCCTGCCCATGAAAGCAGCCTGAGCACCCACGATCTCAATCTTATGAATCCACAAATTCTTGAAAGCTCACCATCATCACCGCAACCCTCCTCAAGCGATCAACTCTCCTCCATTACCACAGACAGCGCAGCTATAAGCAGCATAGCATCAAATAATGATGTTTTCTTTGAACCATATGCTGAACCAAGTGGAAATTTCTGGACAGAACCATTCTTGGAAGACAATTGGTACAATTTTAATGTTTCATATGATTTTGCATCATCCATGGTCGATACAACAGAAGGTGTATCTCTTCATTCTCTATTATTTGATGGAGACATCTTATCCCCATATATGTAAAATTAAGTTGTATGAGACCTTTTGAGATGAAACAATATATTTTGAGATGAAACAATATATGTTATCGTATGTTCTCTTTTAAGAAAAAGAAAAGCTTTTTACTGTTTGTTAATAAATATCTGATTATATGAGTGATATTGAATAATATAAACTTTCGTAGGATTTTGATACTAAATTTGTTTCTTCACATATGCTTTTAAGAGGGATTTTTGTTAGAGATTGAGATGAAGCTTAAATAATAACTTATGAAATAAATCACATATATGACTTAAAGAAATATCCACCGAAAATCATAAATATATAAAAGAATAAGAAATAAATATACCACTGAATTCAATATTCTGACTTAAAACCTAACAAAATAATACTCGGTATCAATATTTAAATAATTTATCTACAACTTTTTCCTCATCTTTACAAATAAATTATCTCATGTAATCCCTTATATTTAACTTTATCTTTTAAACTAAATCTTAATTTTAATCGTTTACATGTAGGGAGTAAAAATATTCCTATTAAAATTTTTTTAACCCTATTCACTTTATAAGTCTAATTTAGATTAATTTTCCTATATCATAAAGAAGTTAAATCAAACAAAAGAACGAGTCACAAAATCCAAACGCCTCAAGTTTATATTCTATATTAATATTGCTTAGTTTTATAGGATACGAATATCTAATCCAAAACCTAATATTATGAATAAAATAATTATCCTCTTTATAAACTTTTAAATCTTCTGAAACAGCCCAGCTGCAACTCCCAGAATCCACACTGACATTTGGTTGCGGTGCAACAGAGGCTAGTAACCTTGAATCCACACTAACATTTGGTTGGGGTGCAACAGAGGCTAGTAACCTTCACGGTAGTTAATGCATGAATGGTTTTGTGAGGCTCATATTATTTCTCCCATCATGACGTTGAAAACTGAGTTTTTTAACGTGCACAATAGTTTGTCGCTTTTTGTTGAGTGAGTAAGGTGACAGGGACCCATGAGTATGATGTCGTTGATTGCTATAAGCAGTGATTCCAAACCCAGAAGTTAGTATAATCTGGCAACTTTACGTAAGGCAGACTTGGGTTTTTTCGGGGATGATATGCCCAACCTGACCAACAGTGGGCTGGAACTAAGTTGGTAGCCCAAAAGTTCTGTTTATAGATCAATCAATAATTGCATTAAATTATTCATTAATGTATTCTCAAGCAATTCAATCCCAATGATCCACCTTGTAATTACCATCTAATATAAGTTGAGTGGTTATACACTCAAAATTATTCGTGCAAATTTATCGTATAAACTTATGTGATATTATTATATGGTATCATACTATTAATTTTAATTAATAATATTATTAATTATTGCTTTACGTTTAATTATTACTTTTCTTTGATAATTGTCAAATATTGAACTATTGTCTTTAATGCCTTTATGCAACTGATCATTGCATGATTGATTTCAATTATTGCATTTGAATTGAAAGATTATATGCAGTAATAGACTCTATAGTTCAATATCATAAGCTACCTGTACAATAGAAATATTTGTATGAATTATGTAGTATCAAACATGAAAATTCATTAGCTTAATGTTTTTTAGTGTTCTTAAACTCGGATTAGAAATAACTGAGTTAGGACAAACTGAATGAATCTATTAGTTCTTGAAAAAAGCTTTTAGATTAGGGGCTTTTGCGTTTAGTGATTAATCTTATAGTTCAATAAGATCAGACTTTGGAACCAATTCAGGGCTGAGGTGAAATTATAAGCTTAATACCAATTCTTATTCATAAGAAATATATTATTAATTTTAGTTATTTCTTTTAGTTTAATTAATTATCAATTCACTCTGGTTTCAGTGTCTAAATGGTATAAGTTTTAGTTATAATCAGTACTCAGTTTACTTAGTCATTGTGCAAACTATAAATCAGTTACTGTATTACTTATTTGGCGATTCTGTATACTTACATATTAACAATAAATTTGTATAAAAAATTATAAAAGTAGTCATTATAAAAATTAATGTCCAACAACGGCACAAAAAAAATAAATAAATAAAACAAGAGTTGGATTGACTGTTTGTCAGACATGGTTACGAGTTAATTTTTAAACGGACCCTCGTAGTTCTTTTTTTTTTATATATATAATGCAGAATAATATTACTAGGTGTCCTTATATATATATATATATATATATATTTTAAAATAACTTTAAAATAAGTTTTTTCTTATAGAGTTTGAATATGGTCCTAGTCCACTGAACGGCGACCAGGCCTGGATCGGCAGTTTTGGGCTTGACGATTGACAATTCAGAACCAACTGAAACGTTATTCACAAATCTGATAACTAATGCATTTCGATTTACATCCTTGACAATAGCAGACTCGTTTTCTTCATACGGTTTGCCTCAAATCAGTATTCTGAGATTTTTATGTCACAGTTTGTGCCTTATCTGCACGTGCGCGTGAGAGGCATAGAGAGTTCAGATGCTCTTAATCACCTTTGTCGCATGCAGTGGATTATATATGCACAGTGCATGTCATGTCATATGTGGTTAGCGAGCCCTTATCTCAACTCTCAAGTAACGCACGAGAATAAGTAGAGCTTGTGATTAGAGTCAACTCTTGATGGATCTACAGTATCTATGTAGTGTGTATAAAGGGTTGCATTGTTGATAGGAGCCCTGTCGAGATAGATACGCGAGATAAAAAGAAAACTACGTTATAGCTTTCTAAAATAGAGAAACTCTCTTGAATTTTATTGATAATAATATGTTGCAACCTTTAGGATTTTGATTATTTTATATAGACTAAACATAAAGATCAAAATACCTTATAATAATAAAAAGATATAAAAATAAAATAATCTAATAATAATAAAAATATCAAAAAATAAAACAACTAAAGAATAAAATAAAATAGAATATGACTTGTAAATATAAAATTTGGGTCATACTACATCAAGACCGAGAGCCAACCTGCTCATATGGCCAAATATGTACCAGAATCCTTGTGGAGCTGTAAAGCGTTTCCCGCTTTTATTAGTTCAATGCTTTTGCGACGTAGACAATGTGCCACCCTAGCCCACTTTCTCACATTTATGAATTTTTGGAGGCTATCATTTCGACCATTTAAAGTTATGAGACATCCCTCTCTTTCAGTCTCTCTCTCTCGCATTTCATGTGACCTGTGATGCGGAGCCACAACTCAATGCATGGGATAAAACAGGAGCTGAGGAGCAGGAGAAATCATGTATATCAAGAAACTTTCTTTTTCCATGAAATAACTTGCTTTTAATGAGCCCAAAGGAATGAAGGGATGAAACTAGGAGGAAAGATACGTGGATAATTTATGTGTTAGCAATAGATATGTATATTCATCATGTGGCTCAAGAAATAGACGTTTACACAATGCTCAGAGTCTCAAACTGAAGAAATTGACTAAGCAAGGCAAATGTTTCGAAGGAGTAACTAATCCAATGGTGGCTCATTCATCTACTTCTACTATTGATATGAAATTTTTATTTACTGGTGAGAGTTGAAATATTTGGAGATTTGTCTATTAACTTTTTTCATCACTATTCATTTGTCCAGGGAAATAAAAATAAAAAAACAAGACAAAGGAGGAAGAATAACACAGAAAAACATGTAGAGAGAATTCGGATCGAAATAAATTATGAGGACATCATTGCCCAGAATAATAAAATAAAAAGACACAAGAAAAAATTGAAAAGGACGATAACATTATGGAAGTTGTGGTGGTTAGGCTGATAGTACGATGAATTCTTAACTCAATACCGTTCAGCTCTACTATACTGCTGCAAACCTAATAATAACTTTGTTTCATATTACTCCGTCATGCAGTGAAGGAGACGACAGCACTACAGCAGCTAGAGGGGCCAGCACACAGATCTCAATTACCCATTTCTCTTTCTAGTCAAACTACACTTTTATATAAAAACATATACAGAAACATCGATGTACATGTGCCATGAAGAACAACGTTTAACTTGTAGATTAGACATAAAATGCCATCGATATATGAATATTATTAGTATAGTAGGTCATTTCTTTTACATTATACAGGCACATATTTGTTAGGTAAAGTTTGAACATGAGCCATGTTTCTCTTTCAAGTCTAAAGTCACTTTTATACTATCGCGTCAGTCAAGCTAATATAATTATTATACATCAATGAATAATAGCGACAGTTAATGGTATAATAAGTACCGCAAGCTGCCAACCGTCAACATTGTCATTCCAACCCCAGCTAGCAAGCTAATGAGTCTGAAATTTTTTGGTGTTTCGTAGTCGTCCATAAACCGATAAATATCAGTCTGTCAAACTCAAAATGCATCATGATTTGGCCTATCAATTTTCTTGTATTTCTTTTTCAATATAGAGTGAGACCTCTCGATTCTGTGTAAAACATTATATCTTCAACATTGTCCCAGCTATAATATTAATAAATAGGGAAACCTTATCAACAAAACCATCTGGAAGCTCTATTTTACTTAAATATATGTAGTCTTTAAAACTGGATAAAAGGGTTAACCAAGTTCTAGTAAATTAGCCATTTGATTAATGAGGTGTACAATATATTATAATTGTTTGAGCTCCAACATGTTTACAGCAAATCCTGAGACACAAATAAAGTAGAACTTTCGCAGGGCTGACAGTTGTTTTGTGTTGTTGTTATATATTAAGGGGAAAGTAAAATAATTACAGAAAAATGATGTTTCATTCTCCAAGAAAATTATTGCTTTATTATTATTATTATGACAGTGTTGTTATTCTTCTGCCAGGAACTGAGAGACATAAGCACACTAAAACCAAAACAGAAACACAAAATTCAACCCTTAACAATTCAAAGTAATGTTTTGTCTTTGTTTGCTGCTTCTGAGAAAACAGAAATAAAAATCTGTTTCTCTTTTTTAGCCTTCGTTTTAGCTAACAGAGCAAATGGGTCGTACTATGATCCTGTAGCAGTGATTTTCTCCATGAAACATCAACTTCTCGCCCATTCTCTTTAACTCCTTTTGCTTGCTTTTTTTCTTTTTTAGTTGAAGCAGCTCGCTATAGGGTCACTCTCAACTGGAGAAAATCAGTCGCATCAGCACTGTCTCATCTGGGAAAGCTGGCTCCTGTGGTTGTTACAGTACCCACTCATTTTTCTCCTCTTGATATCTCTCTCTGAGCTGAGTGGATTATTGGTGGTAGTAATTGTGGTGGTGCCGCTGATGCCAAGGCCCTTATCACTTTCGTCTGAGCTTGAAAATCGCCGGTCAAGTACATTGACTGGCGTGTCCGAGCTTGACACCGTGTCAATACCTGACTCGTAACCATCCATTGCCATGTCTTGTACTGCATTGTAGCACTGCAACATGCTTTCCTGCAACAAACTTATCTTACACATATTACTAACTTAACATATTTTAATTTAATTATAATCTTTAAAAAATAATTTCTTTAACCAAAACATCACTTCAAGAAGTCAAAACCTCCAATAAGTAGAGATTTTTAGATTCTGTTCACAATCAACAATTACAAACAAAAACTGTATTGATTGTAGTCTTTGACACAGGACAATGTTTAAGTCTCTAGAAGTCAAAAAGATGCTTTTAGAATGTGAACCATTACAAGTTTGTAGACTTAACATAAACAAGATTTTAATTACCTTATTTACATATGAACAGTTGGAAATTGCTTTTCTAAAGCAAGAGAATTGCAAGGGAAATAGTTCATGGGAAGCAGAGAGAAGAGCTGATGCAGCGATTATTGATGGCTTGAACTCTAAAAGCTCGATATCTGTAAATACGATATAATCAAGCATTTGTGAGTTGTGATGTAGAGTAAGTAATGCACATAGATAACAATGTGGTGGGTATTCATATGTTACCATTTTGAGCTTTGAAAATGATTTGACTAGCTCGAGCTTTAAGAGATTGTTTCAATAGTGGGTCTTTGAGCTTGAACAGAGAAATGAAATAAGAGAGAAAAGAGAAGGGAGTAATTGAGCGCATTCTCCATTTCAGAGCCCCCAAGATGAGATATTCCATTCGCTGTATTGTTTCTGTGTCAAATATCAGTCCTCCATCACCCTGCACAAGAGGTTTTGGCTTAAGGTTTCTCTAGTCAACAACATATAATGCTGTAATTGCAAATTTGCATGACACATATTTTCTTTACCTGAAAATTGGCAAAAGTGAACTCGGTTTTCCTCATCTTGGCCGCCAGAGAGATACAAGAGAGTGCAACAAGTCTAAGTATCCAAGGCTTCCGTTGCTACATTATCCAGATTCAGTTTAGATCTCAAAATAACCACCAACAAACAGAACAATAAATTACTCAGAAGAGTCACCAAGGTTTCAGAAGTTTTTACCAACATTACTTGGCTTGATAAGAACCTATCCAGGTAATTGGAAGCAAGATATGATAAAAACGGATCATAGCTGCAGGAAAACTGAAACAACAAACTAAAACAGAAATCAGAATTCTCAAAAGAACGTGCTTTAAGCAACACTTTCGGAAATTCGATAAATTTACCTGTAAGATTGAAGAGATAGCCCCTTGCCGAAGAGAGACATCAAAAGAGCTGGCTCTGAGAATCTTCAAGTAGTTCTCTGATGGCATGTGATCAGACTCAGCAAGGAAAAGAGATGGTATCGTTTCTATATCATCGTTAAGGTCTTCCAAGATATTTGTTAAAGGGTTTTCGAGATTGAACTCCATTGAGTCTAAAACTTTGTGAAGATCAGCTCAGCAGAGGGCAATGAGCATTTGTTGAAAGTCAAGCTAAAGTCAAGTATATAGTGATAAGTCTGCAAGCAGACAGAGAGAGAGTTGAGTGATCTGATATCTTTATTAAAAGATGGTGTGGTGGAGACTTGAAATTCACTCCTTCGCAAATGAAGCTAGTTGTTGGTTTCTTAATTTACTTAACAGAAGTGCTTTGCATTGACATATGCTATAGCTAGCTCTCTTTTATTGGGAAGGAAAACAAAAGAGGTGTAATCAGATGGGGTCGGGGCCATTTGTGAGGTCGAAGCTATGACAGAAAGAGATTGGTCACAGATGAACAAAAGGCCAGTTTAGAGTTTTCAATTATTAGACTTTTTTCGTCGGGCCAATGAGCTTTTGAAACGTATATTCTTCAGGTACTAAAAAGAACTTACGTATGTTTCTTGATGGATTTTGTATTTGTAATCGAACTGAGTTAAAGCCATAACAAGATTATCCTGTTAAAGTGGTCACTTTGTTAAATTTAATGGATTTATGACACGTAAACTCAGCACGTGGACTCCATCTTTTAGCTAGTGCCAGACGAGATTAATTTATCTGTCTTCCACATTAAACATTCGGAGTTTGAATAGTCAAATATTATGGCCAGTAATGTGAAAAACATAAGCATTCGCAAGGGAAGAATATTAATTATATATATCTTACTTGATGCTAGTAGGTTTTGTCTAAATCAAAATTAAATTTAAGAAAACTTAATTATTTATATTACCCTACAACAAGAGGTAAAATATTGTAACTTGATCTTTTATTAATGGTTTCAAGATATTAAAAAAAAAAAATCATGCATTTGTACAAGTTTTATGCTTTCAATGTGCAGAAATAAATGCAGTGAAAGTACAACTACAATTATAATTACAAATTAACTTAGGACATGTATTTCCAAATTTAAAGGGCTTCATTTCACCTCACCTGCATACCTATGCATATAGTGGCTGTAGACTCATCGAAAAAAGAAAGAATCAAATGCATACTTCAATTAAGAGAGAACCAAGTTTGTCAAGTAAAGAAGTAATTTTTTGGTAACAATTTGACTGCTACCCTCCTCACATCCCAGAATTATCAAATACAGGCAACCAAGTGGACCTCAATCCTTGAGCAACATGTATTATTCGACAAATTCGAGGAAAATGACAAGTTTGAATTGTTGCCTTCTTCACACCAAACCATGTAACTACTCCAAGAGAAAGTCTTCAACATGCATCCACTCCCGCCATTCAATATGTGCAGTTGAAGAAAGGTCAGGGCTCTCAAACATTACCAGTTATGCATTAACTTTTTTATGTCGTTGCAGGGTGACAGCTTGTGTTCATGTCCTTGTATTGAATGAAAGCCCCTCTCCTGTCGAATGGAAGAAACTACTAGTAAGACAAACCTCTGGTGGTTATAAGCATGTGAATACTTTACTACATTACTACATTAATTAGTTTGGTCTAACTTTATATATAATAAAATAAGATATTAGAAGTAGGAGTGGAATTCTTTATTGATTTTGATTAGGCT
>JANKKC010043607.1:0-12584 GCA_026225755.1 Bursera bipinnata | reverse complement strand
GACTACAAAATTGGGTAAAGTGATTTCGTGATAGAAGTATCACTAGCATTTAACACTTCTACTGTTAACCCCTTAACATTTTTGTTCATGAAAAAGTTTTTATGTAAAAGTTAGGATATTATTATAAATTAAAACTTCGATCTAATTACACATATGATTAAATTCATAACCGTAGATTCATCTACTACAAACCAATGGTTTCGAGGGTAGGAGATTATTATTTCTATAAAATATATGATGAAAAATAATATTTTGCACGTTTACCTTTTGAAACAAATTTAATACGATACTTCTTAAAATATAATTATTTTGTTAATAATAACTAAATATTTTAGTTTTAGTATATTTATTCAATTCCTCAAATCATAAACCTTTTTCGAAGTCCTGGCACTCAATAGATATAAAAACTCTCCTTGTTCTTAATAAAATTTCATCACACAAAATGGGTTATATATTTTGATGAAAAAAATATTATTTTAAAAGTAATTAACATGCATGCCCAAAAGGGGAATAAGTGTTTCTAAACCATTTAATCCTTTTTACTTCAATATACAAGTAATGATGTTCTTTTTTTTTTTTTTTTAACCTCCAATAATGATTTAATGATTTTCCTGACAGTCAAATTAGTTTGTATATATGAATAAGTTTTGTATGAAAGTTCTGAAATTAATATTATTCAAAACACAAACTAAAAATGGGAATTAAAATCATGGAAAATGGAACCCTCATCTGCAAATATGGAGATCAAGTGGAATCTTGATGGAGCACATATGAAGAACCAGGAATATATACAAGTGCAGGTTTTGAGAAAATAAAGTCTTATAGCATCCAAAGTTGAAGGAATATATATATATATGTGTGTGTGTATTTTGAAAAAAAAAAAAACCAATTCTCATATAATTTTTAGTGTCTTCAAAGCCAAAAGATCACAAGAGTTACACGACATAATTTGGGGACAAAATTCTTGGAAATTGAAGTTAGTACAACATAGTACTGTGAGAAAGGAAAGATAACAAGAAGATGAAATGCTCTCAAGAAAACTAGACTATTCACCAAAAAAAAGCTGGAGAACACAAAGCTTTCAGATGAGGTAGTGTAAGTTTGCCTTTCTAGGAAAGGACGCTGTTTGTTGATTAACTAGAAAAAAAATAACATAATCTCTTTAACAAAAACAACAATTATAATAATCTTCCTTCGTCACTATTTTAATAAAAGTTATGTTCCCCATCTTATCTGTAAATGTTATCCATATCTGCTGGAGCCAAATTTTATATAAATATATAAATAAAGTAATGTGAAAGATACCATTTTCAATATTGTCATGATGCTGCTGCTGCTTTCCTTTTGCCCATAAAAACTTGCAGAACCCCATCTGATCCTCCAGCCACTAGTGTGCATTGGTCCTCTTCCACTTGTCTCCAGCACACACTACTCACAAACCCTCGCTCATACTCGGCTCCACCCACTGGCTCGAAGCTTTGCTCCCATATGGGCTCGCCCCACCTCCTATCATACACGAAAACCTCGTTAGTTTCTGATCCGCAACACAGCAACCCTCCATGCCTCCACACTGACAACCCAACAAAGCTTCTGCTGTTTAAATGCCCTTTGTAGGTTCGAATTGTGTTGGAATCGTTAATGTTCCAAAGCTTCAAGCATCCATCAGTGCTGGATGTCACCAAAGTGTTGGCATCAACAAATCGAATGTATGTTACTGTCTTTTTATGCCCTTCAAATATCATTACCGGGTCTACCATCTTGCGGACATCGTAGCCGTATGCTCTCTTGTCCGCACATCCAACGGCCACCAATGCTCCACCGAAGGGGTGGAACTCAACGCAGCAGACCGAACTACGTACCGCGCTCGGCTGCACCGTCCCCATACACTTCCCACCGTCGTCGCAACGTGGGTCCCACATTTGCATGGTGCCGTCGTCCGATCCGGACGCACCCACGACCGGATTCCATTGCGAGTAGTCCACGCTCCAAACCCTTCTCCCACCGTGTTCATCACGTTCAAATATGGAAACTCTTCTCTCTAAATCATACTCCGTCACCACCCCATCGTAGTCCCCGGACCCCACAACCCCGCCGCAAGTCCCCGGCTTCCAGCGGACGCTGCTGAGCTTAGCTGGGGTGCAAATATAATAGTCACAAGCCCTGTCATGCGTTAACAAAGCAAAAGGACTACCATCCTGGATTTCATCGGGTAACAAAGACTTCAAACTGTAAAATCTGATCTTCCTTGCTATTCCTGCGGTTGCAACGATGGAATCGGAGGGGTCGAATTCGATGACGCCTAGGGTATCTGACACGGCTCCTCTGGTGGTTGAAGAAACAATGGTGGAGAGATTGAAATCCCATTCTCTTGTAGCAGCTCTTTCTTGTGGTGAATTTTCTGGTTTATTATCTTCCTGTGTCTTTCGTTTTTCTTGGTCTTCTCTTTCTGGGCTTTGAGCTTCTCGCTGCTGCTCTTCTGATTGCGTTGGGAGATGAAATCTTGGGAAGAAGTTTTTCATTTCCCATTCATATGAACTTGAGATGTGAAGTATCTAAAGAGGATTTTGGCTTCCCTTCTGACCTAACCTCACCTATTATGAAGTTGCTATGGATATATATGGATAAATATAAAAGCTTCCGAATTGTTGTTACTCGGACGGTACTGCTTTTATATTATTTCTACATACCAAATATTATACACTTTTCATACTCAATTTTGCACTTATTTACAAAAATACCAGCCTTCAATTGTCCATCATAACTTACATATATGTTTTGTATTTTGGATAAATATTATTTATATACAAACCCTCACCAGGTCATTTCCTGATTTCGTAAGTCTGTCCAATTAAATGGTGATAAATAATCACGAATAAGTTGAGAAAAATAATAGAAAAAGAAGCAACTCATCATTCTTTCCTACTTAAATGATGACAAACTATCATGGATAGATTGAAAAAAAAAATGAAGAAAATAAAACAACTCAATATTAAAAATTGAAAAAAGAACTGTAATTTTAACAAAGTATAAATGGTTTTAGACTTACCATCTCAATGCAATGATATAATACGTGTAACTCACATAAGTATTCTTACGTAAAATGCTGCAAAAACTTATCTCAAGGCCTCAATGTTCATTATTTGTTAAAAGGCATGCAAAGTCTTCGTTCTTTATTATAGCTATAATATAGAGATAATGTTAGATATTTTTGTAAACCTGTATGGGTGATTTGGGAATTTCATAAGAGGAAGAAATGAAAACAGTCTTGATGGGTATTTTGAAAAAACAAAAAATTCAAAAAGAATAAAGAGGTTGAAAGAAGAGGGTATTCAATGCAAATAATTAAGCAAGTGGCCAGGGGACAAAAGTGGAGTGTTGGTTGCTTTTGTACCTCAATTTTATGTATTGGATGCTGTGGATACAGGCGATTGTCTGCCTTTACCTTACGTGGTTTAAGTTTAGCCTTTTGTCTCCTCAACTTTTCTCTGTTTCTCAGCCTCAAATCGAACCAAGTCAAGTAGCAATTTTAATAAAAATATCACATGCCAAACCACCCATCACTCTTCTCTTAACTTACAATTTTTCTTCACTTCAAATTTCACAAATTAATATTGATGCTAGCTTCACAGTGAATATTAAAAGTGAGTTTGATTTTGTGTATAGAATCCCATAAAAATGTGGTTGTATTTCAGTGTCATATTTTAGGTAAAGTATATCTACCATACTTATTTATATTTATTATTATAATGTAGCTAATAATTGATTGACATATAACACATTTATATATTTTTCTAGTTGGTTATGCCATCATATCATGAAGGGTTAAAGAGAATCACGTATATCAAAGACGAGACATCTCATTGATGGTCTTCAAAAAAGAAAGCTAACAGGTAGCCTTTTCCAGCTTGTGGGTATTATTCGCAAATAATGGATGAAAAGACTGCTGCCTCCTTCGTCCATCAATGGCTAAAATATCAACACTTTCATATATATCAATGCCAAAGCCTCCAGTGTGCCAAGTCTATATACGCTTTACCAATAAAATCACATCATGTCAACATTAATGCGTAATACGATCGTATTATTTAACAAACTCACTTGTATAGAAGGAGATCAATAATTTGTACGTGTTAGGATTGGTTATTAATGTTCTTTTATTAGTCAATGAATTTGTGATCTGTCTACTGACGTAGTTTGACTGGCCTCTCATTGAATGAAATCGTGCCTATGGTTTGGATTCAGCCAATGGGCTGACAACAATTACTTGGAAAAAAAAAAATAATAATCAAAACAATTTATTATTACGGAAAATATATTAATAAACAACTTATTATTGCATAAAAACAATTTTATTTTTTATTTAATTAAAAATAATATTTATAGACAAATTTTAAAAATCCATCATATGCATGATTAATATTAAATTTATTATTACCTAAAATATATAATTAAATAAGTATAAATTAACATAATTTCTTTTTTAATTCTCTTTTCTTAATTTTCTTAATACCCAAACAAAAACTTAGTGTGTGAAATTATATTTCTACATTGTACTAAATAGTACAATACATGTGTTTGATTACAATTTTGCAGAGTATTAAATAATACAAAGTACAACTATTATATACATATACATTATATTAAATTATACAAAGTTAATAGGTGGCATTAGATTACATCGTTTAGTACTAATTCAAAAATTTACATTATTATTATTCAAAACAATTTCAAATTTATATTATTATTATTATATACATTACCGGACCTAATCATGTTCGCCCTTTGTACCCAGGAACCAACCCCACTTGCCCCTCATGGCTTGGGAACCCACCGTGCTCGCCCTTGGCCTAAGTTCCCGAACCTAGTCGTCCTTGTGTCCGGGTCGTAGCCCCGCTTATCCCTGAACCTGGGTTCTGACAGTGTTCACCTTCAGTCTAGGTCTTGATCCCAAGGGCCCTTACAAAGAATCTAATTATCTTAGTAAATAGATGGAAACTGCTGCGATTAAGACCCACGGGCCATCCCGTTCGGGCCCATTTGATAAAGCGATCCGATTAATATCAAAAATTGATATAAATCAGCTAGTTTGTTTGGTATCAGCCGTTGTTGTTGGGTTCCTTGTTACTGTTAAGAGTGATCCATCTAATATCCATTTTTATAATATAAACCGTATAAACTATGAAGGTTGAAAATGCAAGAACCAAAGATGTGGAGTGAACGGGTAATGATGCACTAGAATTTTATTAAGGCTTCAAGAACTTCAATTCGGGATGCAAATTACAAAATAGAGGAGAAAGCTGCATGATATATTTGAAGCTGTAGTGGTAACTTCTCAAAGTTTTACGACTCCCTACATCGCACAACAACTCGGTTCAGCTGTTCTTCAAGTCAATTATGCTTTAAGTTTGTCCACTGCAACTTACAAAGCTTGGCAATCCACCCAACTCTCCTTAAAGCACCTCACTGGCTCCTTCACTTGGCTTCAAGAATGGCTTATTCAATAAAGCAATTGAGTGGTGAAGCTCCACCCCACTCCACTCTCATCACAACAATTTTGACTATTTCCCTATCACTTGTATTAGGACTGGTTTGGAATTGTTATTACTATGAAAATGAAGTCCCTATTTTATTAAAAAAATAAACAACTTACAAAATAAGTTATAACACATTTAATAAACTAACTTTTAAAAACTTATTTACATTTCAAAAGCACGATACAGGTGTTTGGTATTGTAGTTATATGCTTTTTATTTTGTACAAATAACTAAAAAAAAAAAAAAAACTCTCTAAAACAAGTTTTTACCTTTTAAACAANAAAAAAAAAAAAAAAAAACTCTCTAAAACAAGTTTTTACCTTTTAAACAATTATTTATGAAAATAATTAAATAAATAAATAATTATTTTTTTATTAATTAAATATAAATTTAAAAGAACTTTGATATATAAGAACAATTTTGCATTCTATTTTTCTAATGATGGTAGGTTTAGACATTTTTTATATCAAAAGTAAAAGCAGGTTTCCAAAAGCATCGAAGCCCCTATTTGTGAAATCCTTTTATAAAAGCATATTATTTTTTAAGCAGCTTTAAAAACAATCACCTTTCTTGTTGTTGCGAAAATAATTTTCAGCAGCAATAAACTATTGTGTCAATTATCAAAAGCAGGTAACTAGGTTCCTTTCTCAACTTTTGTCGGCTCTTCGCCACCTGGGGCTGTAGTATGTTCCAAGGGTTGGACTGTTCGCCCATTAAAGCGGTACGTGAGTTGGGTTCAGAACGTCGTGAGACAGTTCGGTCCATATCCGGTGTGGGCGTTAGAGCATTGAGAGGTTTTACTTCTCTTCCTCTTTCTTTTTCTTTTGTCCTCTTCTCTCTTTTCGTTTCATCTCAACTCTTACAATTTAAATGTGACGTGATCATACTCAAATTAAAAACAAAAACTGCATGAGATAGCATGAAATATATGTAAGATACAAAACGATTGATTGACAATCACGCACGAAGATCGCACAACAGTTGATGACAGTCCGCTTGATGTGGACCATGCTTGCGCAACAAATGCGTCTTGTGGTATCGCGATGTTTTATATACTTTCCATGTTATATATCTTATTTAGTTTTCAATTTTAATTTAAATCTTATTCATAAGTTGTAAATTTTGGTTTTTTTAATAAATTTTAAAAATTATCAATAAAAAAGAAAAAAGATTGGAGTATGAACAAAGTAAGAAGAGTTTCTGCAACATATTAAAATGGGATATGGAAATAAGTTGGTACCAAATACTAATATATCCATATCTTAAGTTAGTAAAGCAGAACTGAGATCCCAACCCAGAAATAGAATAGGATTTAGTTATCGAATTCTAAATTTGATTCAAATTAAATAATTTTAACAATATAAAGGAATTCAAAATTGTACATCTATCCAATAGTTGAGCAGCAAGATGTAGGAAAAAGAGTTTGGAAATTTTGAATCACTTAACTCATCAAATCAAGCGGAAAAGATTTCTTTAGTAAGATAAATTGTATTTGTGTCGTGAATTTTAGGTTGGTGAAGATCTAGGAAAATGGACAACTTCTTTTTCAATATTATATTTTCTTTTTCAATATTATACTTTAAAATATATATATATATATGTTTGTAAAAAAAATATAATATTTACAATAATTAAATATATTTATATATTTATTATTAAAAATTAAAAAAATTAAAAAGGTGTTGTCAGATCAATGCCGGCGTAATAATTACCAGGCCATTGACCTAAAGCAAGAAAACACGGATGGAATTGAAATGAGTAGAAACGGTTTCGGCAGAAGAAGGAACTGTTCTTTTGGTTCAAGCTTCAGGATAACCAAAGCATAGCGATAGAAGGTTTGTTCCAAGTAGATAGCTATCACTAGTTTGCGGTTGAAAATGATGCTTTTAGAATGGTTTCAAGCCCTTTTTACTGAAACGAGTCAGGGTCAAGATCTCAATCCAATCGCCGGTGACATGACGCATCCGACGATATCATTGTCATTGTGTTCGTCGACGAACGATCTACCATGTCCATGATCCGTTGATGTCGTCGTCATTAACGTAGGCGCATATTGATTTTGCGAGTTAATTGTTCAGTGCCCAAATGGCAGCCTAACCATAACTGGACATGAGCCATGACTCGCAAAATATGGAACCATGGCCTTAAGTCAATCAACAATAAAAAGACAAACTGAGATCACTCCAAGTCAAGGTAGAAGAACTCATCAAATATAAGCCTTTTGCCAGCTAAATCAGAGTCATGTACATGCTTCGTCCAACATGTGGGCTTCATCTGGGCCGGCTATTTCAGGGGGCGGGCCCGTGGCCCACCAGGGCCGATGTGAGGCTCTACTATAAACTAACTCTTCAATCACTTTTTTCAGCCATTCAAGTTCTGATTTCAAGTAGACTACGGGGAGGAGAAAGCGCGCGAAACCACGACAACTCTCAAATCCCCAAACAGAACCATCAAAACCAAGAGTTCACCATTGAAACGAACAGCAATCATGGGCAAGCAAAAGCAACAAGTCATCTCCCGCTTCTTTTCCCCCAAACCCAAGACAACTCCTTCATCATCATCTCATTCTTCACCACCCAAAACAGCACCACCACCACCATCACCATCACCACCCGCACCTAAAGTCACCGCAACCGTCTCATTTTCTCCCGCAAAACGCAAAGTCGTTTCGACCCTCTTCACTCCTACTCCCAAAAAGCCCAAGCTCTGTCCTCCACCGAAACTTCCAGAACCTTCTACTTCTTCGAACAATAAGTACACTCCTTTGGAGCAACAAGTGGTGGACCTGAAGAATAGATACCCAGATGTTCTTCTCATGATCGAAGTCGGCTACAAGTTCCGGTTCTTTGGGGAGGACGCGGAAATCGCGGCGAAAGTGTTGGGTATTTACGCTCACGTGGATCGCCATTTCATGACGGCAAGTATACCAACTTTTCGATTAAATGTCCATCTGAGGAGGTTGGTTAGTGCGGGGTATAAGGTTGGGGTTGTTAAACAGACTGAAACTGCTGCGATCAAGGCCCATGGGCCGTCCCGTTTGGGCCCATTTGGTAGAGGGTTGTCGGCGTTGTACACGAAGGCGACGCTGGAGGCGGCGGAGGATATGGGAGGGGGTGAAGAAGGTTGTGGTGGAGAGAGTAATTATTTGGTTTGTGTGGTGGATAATTATATTACTAACAGTAATGATGATGGTTTTGATGTAAGAATTGGGGTTGTTGCGGTGGAGATTTCGACTGGTGATGTAGTTTATGGGGAGTTTAATGATGGTTTTATGAGGAGTGGGCTTGAGGCTGTGGTTCTCAGCTTGTCTCCTGCTGAGTTGCTCCTCGGCCAACCGCTTTCGAAACAGACAGAGAAGGTAGTTCTCCGCGGCTCTTGATGATTTTGTAGCTCTGGAACTAACATAAAAGTGACTTGTATACCATATTGCAATGTTATTTTACTTTTTGATCAAGTATTGGAAAGGTGTTTATTTTCCATTTGTGAGAGACTTTTGCTTAAGGAAATTCGGTGTTGAATAGAAAAGCTTTAATGGATATTTTTACAATGATTAAGAGGAGACTTTGTCGAAGTTTGCATGTGACCGGAAAGTGTAATTCATTGTTTTACCTAACAATGTGTAAGTTAAAACAATAGTTTGTTTTGTAATCCTCCAATGAGAAACACCGTTTATGTACACTGAATTCATAAACTGAGAGACTCTGAAGTCATTGTTTGATCCCCCAAATTTCCTGACATCATGGTATGTTTTATGTGGTAGTTACTACTGGCATATGCTGGACCAGCATCAAATGTTCGTGTCGAACATGCTTCACAAGATTGCTTTAGTGGCAGTGGTGCACGGGCTGAAGTGATGTCATTATTTGAGAGTGCGGGTGAAGAAAATTTAGCAAATAATGAGAAGCAAAGTACAGAGATGACAGAGAAAGGAAATCATAACTCCACAATTGAGGTGCGACTTTGTTTTCTTTTATTTTTTGTCCTCCAGGTGTGTATTCATCCTTTTCTTCCTCTAATTTATGTAATTTGCGGTGTCAAAAGGCAATCAAGAACATACCAGATTTGGCTGTCCAAGCATTAGCATTGACCATTCGTCACCTCAGGCAATTTGGATTTGACAGAATAATGTGCCTTGGAGCCTCATTTCAATCCTTATCAAGCAGCATGGAGATGACACTTTCAGCTAATGCACTTCAACAACTCGAGGTAATTTAGTTTCTTTATGTGTCAGGCTGAATATGAATTTAAAATGGTTCATTAGATAAATTTGGGCCGATGAAGTTAGATTTCTAAAATTAATTTAAAGCTAGTGCTTGGTATTGACATTGCTTTGCTTGAAGTAATTTGCTAGAAAGTTTACCATATTTCCAGAATATTAGATTACTTATCCTTGGGGTGTTTTAAAATTTTCTACTTCTATCTAAACCTGTCTTTTACTCTAATATATGTTCTTATTGCTTTTAGGTTTTGAGGAATAACTCAAACAGGTCTGAGTCTGGCTCGTTGCTGCATATTATGAATCATACTCTTACTATATATGGTTCAAGGCTTCTTAGACGTTGGGTATGAGATAAACCTAGCCTGTTGTGTAGTGCTATCCATACTTCCCATATGATATATTAATTCATTGCGATACAGGTGACTCACCCTCTATGTGATAGAAATTTGATATCTGCCCGTCTTGATG
Source organism: Bursera bipinnata (assembly GCA_026225755.1). Lineage (NCBI taxonomy): Eukaryota > Viridiplantae > Streptophyta > Magnoliopsida > Sapindales > Burseraceae > Bursera > Bursera bipinnata. Next base: position 2,363 of record JANKKC010043607.1, on the reverse strand, counting down.
CTGTTTCTGAGATTGCAGAATCCATGGGGTCTTATAAAACTTCAGATACTGTTGGTGGGTCCGATGATAATTCTGATGTAACGATTGTAGAACCTGAGTCATATTATATTCTTTCTTCAATTTTGACATCTTTGAGGAGATCACCTGATATTCAACGTGGAATAACAAGAATCTTCCATCGCACTGCTACCCCTTCTGAGGTAATTATTATCTTTCCTTCGATAGCTAATATTTTGAGTCGATGCTTAGAAGTATTTTTTTGTGTGTGTGTGTTTTTATTTTATTTTATTTTAACTTTTAATCTTTGTAGTGTGTGCCCTACAAGATCAACACCACTTTCTCCCCCTCATGTGAGTTTGGCTGTAGTTGAGGAAGGATCATTTGTCTACCTCACCTACCGGTTAAGTCTATTAATTTACCCTGTGTGTTTGATTTATGAATTTTCTGATTAGTCAAAGTCAAACATACCATCTTATCACATGCAGTGTCTTATGATATGCTAAAACTTTTATGCTGTGCATGAATCTGTTCAGCTTGTGATATAATTTGATGGAGCCTTTATTCATTAGTTAAAAAAATATAAATAAGGAAGCATTTTTGGATTTATCATTGGTTTTTGAATTGCACAGGGGTCCTATTATTTTAAGTTGCTGGACTTGAGTGTGGTAACTGGAAACATTTTTATTAGAAAACAGTTTATGATAGTTGGAGCCACTCTTGCCTTTCCCTCTACTGTATGCTGACAGAATTGAAGTGATTGGTTGTTGCAGTTCGTTGCAGTTATTCAAGCTATTTTAAATGCTGGAAAACAACTTCAACGACTTCATGTTGGTGAAGAATATAATGAGAAAGCACTATCAAAGACTGTAAACTCAGTTCTCTTGAAAAAATTGATATCTACTGCTTCTTCAACCACTGTGGTTGGCAAAGCTGCAAAGCTGTTGTCTACTTTAAATAAAGAAGCAGCTGATAAAGGGGATCTACCAAACTTGCTCATCATCTCTGATGGCCAGTTTTCGGAGGTTTGTACTTTGTGTGAAGATATATCTTCTGCACTTCAGCTTTTTGGTGGTTCATGCATAATGAATTTTGTAATTTTTTCTTAACCCAATTGATATTTTGATGCACAGGTTGCTAGAGCCCGAAAAGCTGTTCAACTGGCAAAGGAGGAATTAGATTCTTTGATTAGTTTGTGTCGCAAGCAGCTTGGAAAGCGCAATTTGGAGTTTATGAGTGTGTCTGGAATAACACATTTGATAGAGGTAGGTAGCTTGATTAGCTTATGTTTAATAAATGTAAGTTTTGGAGATGCAGGTTGTAAAAGAATACGATCCATTTATTGTTATTCAACTCCACAAGTTTCTTGCTTTACTTCTCCATTCTAATCAATCTGTTCACACACTTGTCACTTAGTATTTCAAGTGTTCAACTTGCTACTTTCTAAGTCTTGAAGATAAATTCAGGCAATTGTTGCAGTGGATATTACTTTCGTCTCAGTCTCTAGATTTCAGAGTTTATTTTGCTTTTGGTCTGTTTCGTAAACCAGAAATATTATTCTCCCTCTGTTAGTGTTCTGCTTGTTCATCACAGAATTTGCCTCAATAATAGGTTGCCAAGTTGTTTAATATTTCTCTTTGAAGATGATAACTTGATCATCACACCTGAACCATGTAGCTTGGATTGCAGTTGCCCCTAGAATCCAAGGTACCTTCCAATTGGGTTAAGATAAATAGTACCAAAAAAACAATCCGCTATCACCCACCTGAAGTATTGACTGCTTTAGACAAATTAGCACTTGCCAATGAGGAACTTGCCATTGTCTGCCGAGGTGCTTGGGATACCTTTCTTAGGGGGTTCAGTGAATACTATTCAGAATTCCAAGCTGCTGTGCAAGCACTAGCTGCTTTGGACTGTTTGCATTCACTTGCCATTCTTTCAAGAAATAAGGTATTCTCTTTGAGGACATTAAGTTTCATGCTTCATTTTGCTACCGGTTTGAGATAAGTAATATGTTCTGGTAATCTGTTTCAGAATTATGTTCGTCCAGTGTTTGTGGATGACAGTGAACCTGTTCAGATACGCATCTGCGCTGGTCGTCACCCAGTATGTATCCTGAGCTAATCAATTCTACCTTTGCTTGTTGCTTACAAGATTTACATGAAATTTGTGGGGAAGTTAAAAAATATTAATTAAAAATAATTCAATAAATTTAGTTCAACTGTTCAACTATTTTAATTGATCAAGTTTCTACCATTATGAGTTATCTGTGCAACTTGCATTTTGGGTGTGGTCTACCAAAGGGTCACACTTGTGGCTCCCTGATTTTTGTATATATATATGAGGAAGGATCCATGACACTACAT
>JANKKC010043606.1:0-12567 GCA_026225755.1 Bursera bipinnata | reverse complement strand
AGATTTAAAGTAGGTGCAAATAACTTGGATTTTGATTCTTTAGATAATTTAAAGGGATTACAGTTATTATTTGAAAATTTTTAAGGAAAAAAAAGGTTAGAAAAAGATATTTTTAATAATTTGATTTAGCAAATCTTAAACCCCAAAGACTTGATTGAAAAAAAAAAAAAAAAGAAACCCCACAATATTTCGGACATTTAAATAATAACCGTGAGTAAAAAGTCGCATCTGATCATTTCTACGAATATTACATTTACTATAATACCCTTAAACAACCAAGGCACTGAATTTTTTTATGAATAATTAATTTATTCTATTTTTTTCCAATAAATCAGAAAAGTACACAAACGAACTGCCGTCACCAGCGGCAACGCTTAACACCACACAGCTGCAACAGACAGACAAACCGCCCTCACCACTAGGCGGGAAAGCCAATAAGATCGTCACACGCCACCGCAAGCCGTCAGAAGTAGCCCAAGAACAGCCTCACCAGCCGCTCGTAACATTGCCCAGCCACCTCGCCGGTGTTACTAACTCCTACCCTGTCGCAGATAGTGTTCTCTTTGATTGGATTTTGGATGTTGATTAATGATGGTTGCAAGTTTGTGCTGTAGTATGGTGAGTTGAGCTGTTTTGTGAACTTGAGTTTGAATATTGGTGATTTTTTATATGATTTTCGTTTTATTTTAATGTAAAAATAGATTTATACGATTAAATTTAACGGTGAGGTTGTTATTGCGTCTTTTCGAAACGTGGGGGTTTTAGGGGAACGTTTTCAAACTCAGGCTTTTCAAAAATTTTCTTGATAATGAATTATGCTATAGTTGTTAATGTTAAGGCTGCTTTGCTCTGTAACAGAAACTAGCGCGAAAGCCTACCTGAGAAATAAGAAATCTAGTCTCATCTGTCTCCAGCCTCCGCGGAATGACAGCAAACCCCTCTCTTTATGCTAACGCTTTTTTATACTTTCCGCGCATTCCCCTGTAACCTTAACCCTGTCACTCGGCCACAGTTGTTCCACTTCCACAAAACACAAATTTACTTTCCCTGTTTCTGCTACTGCTACTGCTCCATAAGTAACCCACCGCCAATGCCTCCCAAAGTTGTTGCAGAGTACGCGAAATCCAACCGCTCCTCCTGCAAGAAGTGTTCAAAGACGATTGCAGCCAAGACTTTGAGATTGGGCTCCGTCACCAGAGACTCGCGGGGCTTTGACTTGACCAAATGGCACCATCCCGACTGCTTTCCTTTCGTGTCGGAGCCTGTTGATTCCATGGACTCCATCAAAGGCTTCTCGTTGCTTGAGGTTTGACCCTGTTTTCTAATTTTATAGCGGTTTTAGGGTTTTGTTTGGTTGGTGAGAAACTTGGGGGAAGGAAAAGAAAAAGTGTGAATGGAAACATTATGGGCGTTTTTGGCCGCTCTGGTCTAGGATTAAGGAAAAAAATGTCTTTTATGGTTTATTTATGCAAATTTTTATTTTAATTATTGAGATTTTTAATAAAAGAAGTACTCAATCTTGAAGATAACCCGTAAACTATTCTCACTGCGTTTGTTTTTATTTTATTTTATTTCTTGGTTGTAATATAAAAATAAACAGAGTGGAGCCAAACTTTGTTATCATGGTTTCCAGAGAATATTAGAATACTTATTTTATTTGCATGATTAGTTGAGATTCTATTTTCTTAGGAGCTAGAGAGTGCACAAATTGAAATTCTAATTTTTTTTTTCTTTTTGTTGGTGTGTCTTTGTTTGCTTTGGTATTTTCTCTCCAATCAAATGATGGTTTTCAGTATGAAATATACACTAGTTTGCAAAATTGAACCTCTTACTTATTTCTTTTATTAACTTTTTTTTGGTGCTATATATTCAGAGTGGTGATCAGGAAACTTTGAAGAAATTGGTGGTTGAGTGCAAGAAATCTCCAGAACAGGTAGAAGTTGATTCTCACAATTACCTGTAACCAAATGACACACACCAGTTAATGCCCTTGATTTTTCTCTTTAACATTTTGCGCTTGCTTTTGGTGGTACTATCTTCTTGTTATGGTTATTGAGTTATATCATTGTATCTATTCTGGGTTTCCATATGAAAATTATGAATTTAGGAGGTTTAAGATGGGAACCAAAGCAGAAACTTGAAAGTATTGATGGCAAAAAAACCTTGGTTTCAGTTATTGGGTATAATTGTATTATTAATGTTATCACAAGTTATGCCTGTTTTGTAACCAGGTAAAATTGGATGAAAAAAAAGAAGAGGTTGAAGTCGAGGAAGGGAATTCAAAGAGAAGAAAGGTAATTATTGCGCTTTCTCTTTCTCTTTCTCTTTATTGGTGTGTGGGTTTGGAGGTTTTAGAATGACTTATTGCTTGTTTAATATTTTTGTTATCCCTTGTCTGAGATCTTTTAGTGTGGCTGAACCTGTTGTTTCAAGTTTCCAAATTTTAGTGGTTCAAGTTACAGCTCATGGAAATGAATGAAGGACAGGATGGAAAGTGCTATTTGAAAGAGGAAAATTTGAAAATTATGGAAATACACCATAAATGTTTATTAGATGAAATTTGAAGATACTAATACAAACCTTAGGATAATGAAAATCAATTCCTGTAAAGTTTTATAGGCATTTCTTATCTGAAGTCTCAGTTCATGAGCATTTCATGGTGCATGACTTGTGCTTATTACTAATGCTTCTCTCTCTCTTCTCTGCCCACCTTCCAAGCAACAGCATCTTTTGAGCTTTGTTCTACAGGTTTTTGTTTCATTCATCAGCATATAAGTACTTAAACATTTTCTCAATCATCATCATTCATTTTCTGGTTATTGAAAAACTGAAAAAAAAAAAAAAATTGGAATAATATAATGTTTCCTGAAGTTATTGACATCCATTTTTGACTAGCAAGTTGGGAAGTTAATTGTTTCCTCCCCCATTTGCATGTAATTCCTCCAAGTTATCAAGACCTACTGAAGAAGCTGATATGGAGATAGTGTTTTCAGTTTCTGAAATCAAGAACACTTACAAGGTATAAAATATTCTGAATGTAGTACAAGTTGTACTTCTCGGACATCATTTTTCAATGGCAATATTTTTCTGGTTTGGTCATATCTTTACTGCTTTTTATGCTACCATCCACCTGCTTACACATATTTATCTTTGCTTTCTGATTCAGGATGCTACACTGTTACCAAGTTGGAAGGCTTTCCAGACAATCATATTTCTTGAACGGGTGAGATAGTGGTCTTTCTGATGGCAGTGTTGCTTTTACCTTATGTTATCTTTTAAAATTTTGGATATAAACTGTCTCTGTCTCACAATATAGTGTATTGTTAGCCAATTTTCTTGGTGAGGGCTTCTAATAGACTTCCACGAAAAAGACATTAAAAGCAGTAGAGCCTAAGCCAGAAAATTAAGCTTGCACCAGAGAAATAAGCAGATTTCAGAAAAGGAAGCTGGTTCGTATATCAGTTTAGCAGAGAAAAGTAGAGTACAGAACAGTTACGTAAATAAGAGAAATATAGAAAAGTAGCTTGTGAAATTCTAGAGCGTAAATTCTCTCCCACCAATGATTGAACTCCCCAATCCCTTGATTGCCTCACACCACAATTTCCACTCCCTTATATATCCCTCACTCCTAACTACCTTTATTCCAAACCCTCACTGCCCACTAACAAATTTAAGCCACCTCAGCACTACTAATTAGCTCTTTTCCGCCTATCATAAGTAAATCGCATTGGAGGCTTATCAGTTTCATAGTGATATAACATCAGTAAGGATTTCATAGTGGTTAAGTATTCGTTGCATTCGTTTAGGTTGTTTTGGATACATGTATGTGTTGTTTTCTTTATTTCTATTTCAGTTTGAGTTTCTCATAGAACACTTGAAAAGCTTCTGAATATATGTTTTATTTTAAAGATAAAATCTTGTAGTCATGGTACAACACTACCATTGCAAATTTTTGCATAAAATTGAAAACCATTTTTATACGTCTTCTTATGAATCTCTCTCGACTATTTATCGTTGTCTTCTCTTACCCAACTTTACCTTCTCAATGTTTTCAACTTTTTCTCTCTTCTCTTCTAATCAACTTTTCTTCTCTTCGTCTTACATCAAAACCACAACACTTGTTATTTTTCATCATTCAAGCATTTTTTTCATCATTCAGGGACAAGCAGAAGAAATTGTTAATTTTCATCTGTTGTGTATTGGATTTTTCCTGTACTTTTGGAATAATAATGCAGATTTATGCAGCCAAAGGCTGCTAGTTCTCTCTCTTAAGAAATTGAATAAATATGCAGTATACAGCCCATAAATCTGGGCTGTGAACTGCAGATTTTTTACCGTTTTTATGGGCTTGAAGTGGCAGCAAAATGCTGCTGCTTCAGGCCAGAAAACTAGGCTGGAAATTGCAGTATATTTTACTGCCCCTTCAAGACGTGAAAACTCTATGCTGGCCCTTCAAAAAAATTTCTCCTTGTCCCTAGAACTTAGTGTTTGTTTCTAGATTTGATTATATGGGTGTTATGATAAGTGTATCGAATGTGGTTCTTATTGTGGTTTTTATCAGATGTAAAGTAATTTTATCATTACATATTTTTAGTTTTAATGATAATACTCATTGGAATTAAATAAGTGTAATAGATGGTAACCAATGTAAGGTGGTAATTTCACTATGTATACATAAATGGAAAACTGTTTAATGTAGCCATGAACTTTGTCAATTTTATTTTATTTTATATTGTTTTGTGGATAGTGATATAATTTTAAGTTGTAAATTGAGTATAGAACAATTTCTGAAAATGGTTATTATAACCATAGAAGTCTTCACTATTTTTAGTGTTTTGAACTATCACAACCAAGCACGTTTTATATGTTTTCATTTCGAAACAAAAACATAAAATTCGTAACCTAACGCAACCTTAATTTGCTTCTTTGATTTTGGCTATTTTTGCTTTATTTTTGGGGCAAATCTGATTTACATTTTAGTATTTGCAAGTACTTATCTTCTTTCTTAGAATGCAATATTGAGCATACATGTTTTCCTTTGGTTACATATGTTGGTTATATGGTTTTATTCTTTTGAAACTATTAGGGTGATGGTCTTCATGATTCAATGAAAATTGCTGCATTTGATTTTGATGGAAGTCTTGTCAAAACATCCGTGAAAAGGTTAGGTATGATCATATCCTTTTTTTAGGAATTCATCTCTAGCAAATTCTTTTCAGGTGTCTAAAGTGTGTTATTCTGATATGCATTTGTTGACCTCCATTATATTACTTGAATAATGGTTAATACATATCTGTTTTCTAGTAATGGTTAATACTTGGATGGATTTGCTAAAATGTATATGCATTCGTTTCATGTTCTTTGTTGCTCATATGACTCCAAATGAATTAATATTTCCATGTGTTTGCCTTCATTATATTACTTAAATAAGAAAGAGATCACAAGTATGACATGGACCATAGTCAACCAAAGCAAAAACTATATGAAAGGTAGAATCTCTCCCTAAATAAACCAGAAACGAATTTACAATTATGCCTCCAAAATCCCTTCACAATGAAAGATGAGTAAAGAAAAAGGAGAAGTTTTGGATGTCCTTTGAGATCGGCACCTATGGAGAAGCAAGAAATACCTCATAGCACCAAGGTCTTTAATCTCATTGCTAAGAAGATTTTTAACTCTTCTTATTCCACAAGATCATTACTTGTTAGAATAAAATCATTAACATGCGTAATAAAGATTGAAATTTGTCTCTTACTAGTATTTTTAAAAAGTATAGTGTCTGCTTGACTTTGAGAGTACCCAAGTTTCTGAATAACTCTAGTGAACCTATCAAACCACGCTCTAGGTGATTGTTTAAACCCATATAATGATTTTTTAAGTTTACACACTTTGCCATCCTCATTATGCCTTCAAACCACAGAGGTGATCTATATCGATTTCCTCATCAAGTTCTTCATTAAGAAATGCATTTTTAACATCAAGTTGTTGAAGAGGCCAGTCATGCATTGCGGCAGGAGATAGTACTACTCTTATTGAATTCATTTTTGCAACTAGAGTAAAAGTCTTCTGATAATCAATCCCATAAGTCTGAGTATATCTCTTTGCTTCTAATCTTGTTTTGTACCTTTCAATCGATCCATCTTCTTTGAATTTAATTATGAACATCCATTTGCACCTAACATGAGTCTTCTTTCTTGGTAAACGAACCAAATCCCAAGTTTTATTCTTTTCCAAGGTCCTCATCTCATCAAGAACTATCACCTTCCAATGCGGAACAACAAGAGCTTCGTGTATATATTTAGGAATTTCATTTTGGATAGGTTACACAGAAAACATTTTAAGGATGATGATAATCTATAGTATGACACTAAATTAACAATGATTGTGAATTTAGTTGTGAACATCCATTTGCACCCAACATGAGTCTTCTCTCTTGGTAAAGGAACCAAATCCCAAGTTTTATTCTTTTCCAAGGCCTTCGTCTCATTAAGAACTGTCACCTTCCAATGCGGATTAACAAGGGCTTCCTGTATAGACTTAGTAATTTCTATTGTGGATAGGTTAGACTCAAAACATTTTAAGGATGATGATAATCTGTGGTATGACACAAAATTAGTAATGGGATGACATGTACATGATCTAACTCCTTTCCTAAGAATAATTGGAAGATCAAGATCTGAGAAGCTATGAGATTTAAAATGTAGAAAAGGGTCAGTATTACCTGATGATTCATGGTTTAGAGTTGAATCTTGGCTGGCTAGTTGAGGATCTGGCTTTAAACTCTGTTGATATTTCCTTCTGGTATAGACTCGAAGCTCAGTTGGTTTTTCAGAAACTTCTCCTGTTTTAGACACTAGTTCATTTCCTCTTGAATCAGATATTTCAATGTCTGATGCTATAAGATATTGCTGGTTTTATGAATCAAGTTGATTGGAAGAAGAAGAAACAAATATATTAGAACCTCGGATATCCCAAAACTGATCTTCCAGGCTAGGATTCTCCCCCTGAGGGGAAGTTGGGGAAGAAAAGGATTGATCCTAAAAAAAACTAATATCCATACTTATGCAGAACTGATTTGTGACAGGATTATAGTATTTGTATCCTTTTTGAGTTGGAGAGTAACCAAGGAAAACACATTTAGTAGCTCTAGGGTCAAGTTTGCTTCTTTGGTTCTTATAAATGTGAACAAATGCAACACAACCAAATACTTTGAGAGGCAGTTGACTAAAAAACTGGGTATGAGGATATGTTTTTAAAAAAAGATCAAAAGGTTTACGAAACTAACAAATGCGAAAAGGCATTCAATTGATCAAAAAGGAAGCTGATAGAATGGCTTCATCAAAAAAGTTTTTAGGAACTCCTATGGTAAACATAATGGCACGAGCAACTTCTAAGATTTGTCAATTTTTTTTTTTTTGCTACCCTTTTCTATCAGCTTGATGAAGAATCCTTTTTTTCTCTAAGAAAGGTTATAAAGGTAGAATTGACAAACCCTTTCCCTTTATCAGTTCGAAGGATTTTGCTTTTTGTGTGTACTTGGGTTTTAATCATATTATAAAATCTTTCAAAGGCAAGGACAACTTCAGATTTTTCTTTTAAAAGATACACCTAACATACCCTAGTATGATTATCAATAAAAGAGATAAACCACCTAGTTCTTGTGGCGCTCATAACTGTTGATGGTTCCCAAAGATCACTATGAATCAGTGTAACAGGATGAGAATGTTTTAAAGGCTGGGAATGGAATGAAGTACGATGATGTTTAACAATTTGGTAAATTTCATATTTCAACTTAGAAAAATTTTTATTCTTGAACAGAGAAGGAAACAATTTGTTCTAATACAAAAAATTGGGATATCCTAGCCTATAGTGCCATAACATGATTTCATCTTTAACAGAGAGAAAAAAAGTTATCTGAAACTTGAATTGGTCTATCCAAAGAGGTCTCACCTTCAAAGCACTAGAGTTGATTAACTTTTTTAGCACTGTCAATCATCTTTTCCGAGTGCATATTCTGAAATTCACAATAAGAAGAAGAAAATTTAGCAATACAATTAGAATCCTCGGTAAGTTTACTGATGGAGAAAAGATTACAAGAAAGATTTGGAACATGTAAGACAGACTGTATGGTTATGTTGGTTGAAAGTTTGATTGAACTTTTTTCCACAACTGAAGATAAAGTTCCATCAGCTATTCAAACTTTAAGATGACTAGAACAAGAAAAAAAAGATGAAAACAGATGTGATTGGTTGGTCATATGATCACGAGTACCGGAGTCTACAATCCAAGCAGTCTGTCTAGATGTTGAAAGAAGGGCAGAAGAAGGATTACCTGCTTGAGCAAGTGAAGCCACGGAAGAATTAGGGATTTTGCACTAATTTATCAGTCCATATAGGTATTCTAATTGTTCCTTACTGAAAACTGGAGTTTTTGGTACATTAAGAGACCACTCCATAAAATTTTACCATTTAAATCTATAGTTGATAAGAAGGCTTTGTGATTCTCTACTAGAATATTTGGATGTAACATCTTCAGATTCAGATTGGGATACTATAGTCACCTTGGACATATTAACTTCAATAGCAATTAAGGCTAGATTTGTAATAAAAGAAATAACCTTCCTGTGTCAATGTGTTTCCATCAATGTCAAGCATGATAACCACCAGAAGAAACCAGAATCCTCCAATGATTGCCAGAGAAATCTCCCTAGAGAGCAACAGAAATCAGGCTAGGAAACCGTTGTCGGAAACAGAGCAAAACTGTCGCTGGAAGAGTGACGGAAATAGCGTTGAAGACCATCGGAAGTCGCGCCAGAGAGCAATTAACGATGGGAATGATCAATCGGCATGTTCTGATGTCGTTGGTGGTTGCGCAGGGTCCATCAATGGCCCCAAAAAAACAGATATGGAGAGGGACAATGCTGGCGATAGTAAAAAATAGTGTTAGTTTTCATATTTGAATCCTTGCTGGAGATTGCGTCAGAGATAGGTCAGACGCGCCTAGGGTTTTTGTTGGTCGACATCGTCTGAACAAGATGGCGAGGGTGGTGTGCGTCACCGCTGGCTGGAATCAAGCAGATCGGAAGCTGTTAGAATTTGAGAAATGTTGATGAAATCGGAGAAAAATAGCCGGAAAGATAGCAGAAAGATCCATTAAGGCCTCCAAGAGAGAAATCGGCTGCAATGAAGGCTGCTTGAGAAGGAAAAAACTTGCTGAAAAAGAAAATTCCGATCACTGGAAAAATTCCGACCACTGTTATTGCAGAAAAGAGAAAAAACAGGGACAGACAAAAACCTGCTCTGATACCATGTAAGAAGAAAGAATAGTAGAAATATTTCTTGTATATCTTTGAACAATACTAAATGGGTATTTATACACTTTACAGTAGATAAAAAAAAAAAAAAAAAGAAATAAATTCTAATTAATCCTAGAAATCTACTCCATCAATCAAGGATAATCACAACCTGTCAATGAGAAATCTCTCTATTCCAACAAACAGTTTTAAGACTTCTTTTAATCTCATTAAAAGAATTTGTCTATATGTTTGATAGTTGTTATTTCATGCATTTCTCACATGTTAGAATCTTTGATTTAGCTTAAATTATATTGCCAAGTATCATTTTTTTTTTTTAATTTTGTTTAAGTGATTGATTGAAAACCTAACTGTCACGTTTTTTTATTTAAGAGTAGGTGCAGATGCTTGGTCTCTTATGTATCCTTCAGTACCAGACAAGCTGCGGAGCTTGTATAATGATGGCTACAAGCTGGTCTGTTTTCTTTTAATTTTTTATTTTTCCACTAAAAGCCTTCTGATACTTTTTGCTTTTAAAATAATGCTATGATTCTGGTGCTGCTGTTAAATTTCTGGTGGTTTTAGTTGATTGTAATGGTATGAAAATTGTCTGTATGATGGTTAGGTAATTTTCACCAATGAATCCAACATTGAACGCTGGAAAAACAAAAGACAGGTAGCTGTGGATTCAAAAATTGGACGCCTCAACAATTTCATCAAGCACGTGAAGGTCCCAATTCAGGTTGTTCAATTGGGTTACTTAACTACTATATGCACGAAGTTGCTAATGCTAAAATTTTGACCATTTGATTAGTTGGTGTGACATGCAATTATCAGTTTGTGTCAAGGACTCTACTTTTGACCTTGAAGATTGGATTATTTGTTCAACAACTGTTGTTTGGCTTTCCACATTTTAGAAATTTGAGCTTCTTAATGTGTGTGTATATGTGCTCTTTTTTTTTTGCTCCCTCTGTTCAGAGAGGCAAATGATTACTTTAAAATGTTTTTGTGTGAATAGTTGGATTATTTTCAAGTTATTGCCATACTTTTGCCAAATTTAGTTGACTTTGTTAAACTCAACATCCACAAATCATCTTAGATAATCCTCAAATTTAAATTAGTCCTGGTGTCGAACTTACCGTGGCAGTGCCTTCATGTAATGTTTGTGTGTTTTACAATTCACATTTCCATTGATGCATTAATTTTGTTGATCAAGGTGGCTTTTAATCTTTTCAACTTAAAAGATAGTCGTAATTGAACTGCCCTGATCATGTGGCCTGTCAATTCTATTTGATTTTATTCATTTAAATAGTAGCTATTATTTCACCTACAGAAGCATAACATTTATTTGTATGTGGCCATGCCTCTCTTATTTTCATTTGTGATTTATTTACATAAATGTGACATGTGAGCTAAGAATAGAGCTAGAATGTTATAAATCATTTTTCTTCTTAATCTCTACACGACTGAAGCATGTAACAAAATTTTTTTGTCATTTATATAATATGAAAATTATTTGAAATTTTAAAGGAGCTTTCAATTTCTTGGTGCAGGTTTTTATTGCTTGTGGATTGAGTAGTTCTGACGGTAAAGCTGCAGATCCCTTTCGCAAGCCCAAACCTGGAATGTGGCATATTATGGAGAAACATTTCAACTCTGGCATTTCAATTGATATGGATCAGTTATCTTTCTCTTCCCTTCTTGCTTTTAGTTTGTTTCTAACCTATACACTTCCCATGGAAAGAGTATCCAAAGTCGTCTTATCCAATATCTTTTTAGTAATTTTTCTCGTTATTTTTGCGGTAAGATTTGAATGTGGGATCTTGCCCAAGCCCATAAAACGATTTTATACTTTGAGATAATGCCTAAGTGCCTTATCTGCAGGGACAAAACCACATGCACTTAAGGGATAGCCTTAAATGGCAAATTCAACAAGATTAGGGGTCCACTGAAAATTTTTATAAGTTTTGGGATGCCTTTTTTGGCCCCACCGAACAAATTTGAGTAGAACTATTGGGGTTTAATCTCATATGATAAATAGTAGCTGCAGGAATTCTTCTAAATTGCTTCGAAGGAAGCAAGACTCATAAATAAATATTTGTAGGCTTCAGTCCCTGCTTTCTAAACTTGGAGAGGATTGAAAAACAACCGTGTGAAATGAATAATTAAACTAAATTTTTATATGAATATATAATTGTTTTGCAAAGTGCTTATACTAATGTTAATGAGCTGCATAATTTCAGTCGGCATTGATTATACACTAAAATTTTAATGTATTTTTATCTCCACCTGCTATACAGAAAAACTAGTTCCTTGTTTATCTAGTTAATCTCTGTATTGACAGTCCTGTTATGTGATAGTTGATTTTAGATATTTTATTTCTCTGTATTTTGTAGGTCATTTTATGTCGGTGATGCAGCTGGTAGAGACAATGATCATAGTGATGCTGATATTAAATTTGCTGAGGTATTGTCAAAATTATCAGTTACGTCTACATATTGTCTTGTCGAATCATTAATGTAACCACGCTGCATTGGTGCTAATACCCTTGCACGGTTTCACAGCTCTCTCCTTGGCCACAACACTGGTTGTTGTATTTTAATAGAAAGCGTACAATTAGTCAAAATTGCCCACCTTATTTCCATCATATCAAGATTTTTCATTGACTAGATGGTTTCTTCTGCTTGCAGGCCATTGGATTGAAATTTTATGTACCTGAGGACTACTTTGCCTGTTAAAGAGTTAATGGTTGCTATTTACCATTGCTGTAGCTTCTGATGGAATTTTGATGTACTTTGTAAATGTCATTCTGCACGGGTGATGAGTGTAACTGGATGGATGATTGGGAATAGGTTGGAATTTAGGTATTGGAGCAGGTTGCTAGATTTTGACCAATGACTCAGTTAACATTTTTATTTAAGAGGGATTTTTTTTCTTTGAAAAAAAAAAAAAAAAAAGCTTAATTTTTTTTTAAAATTTGGATGCCTTAACTGAGTTGAATACTCCATACCAATTTTACCCCTGTTTTCCTAAATGTAAATTACTCGATAACTCCACATGGGTTTAAATGCTCTTAACAATCTGACACATTGTTGGGCAAATATCTAGTAATGTTGTATAATTCAACATGTGTCTCTAGATGTTCTTAACAACTGTTGAACTTGATGTAAATCCATCCATATTGTCACTTGCGCAAGCCTAGAAGGAGCAAGGTAAGTCCCACAAATCCAATTTGGTATGGAATTTTTAAGCCCAACATGAGATGTAATATAATC
>JANKKC010043605.1:0-12331 GCA_026225755.1 Bursera bipinnata | reverse complement strand
AATACACCCAAACTTTTTAATTTTATAAAAGTCTTTAAAAGTCATTAAAAGTCTTAATTGAATACACCCCCCTTAGTTCTGGTGTTTTCTTAACGTGTTTGCATAGGGAAGTTTTGGTGCTCATTAGTAGTGCCTTTCATATTGTCAATTATACTTCTGTTTGCTGCATAATTTTAACTGAATGTACAAGTAAAATTGCTAAATTTATAGAGCCGGGTGCATAATATATCTGGGTTGGGGAACATTGACCTCTTTAATCAGGACATGCTACCATTTTAAAAATGGAAAGATTGTTAGTCTACTTCTATCTTTTGAGGTGGCCTATTCACATCTGTACAACATTTAAGGCACATCATCTTGAATGGCTGACCAATATTTTAGTCATCACCATATGCCATGGGAGATGATCAGTTGGTAATTCATGAAATGTCTTTGTTACCTAACTTTGTTGTTAGAAATTGATGGATGGACATTCCTACTGTGCATAAAGATCTTGTCACTCTTTCCCATTCCTTGTGATTGTTCCCAGAATTGTTCTTCATGCTACAATAAACTCTTTCTACTTCAATGGGATATCATATTTCAATTAGGCTCCCTTATTAAAGCTACGTGATAAATGCCTTGTCACTTTGCACTGTGCTAACAAATGGCCTATCTTCTTCCCGATAGCATATGCATCAGTGAAATTGATGAAGGTAGATAATCTTTCTTTGAAATTAGCGGTTGATCATTATGATTGTATTGTATCCATAATGCCAAATATATCATCAATCAACTTTTAAGGCTTTCCTATCAATTAAAGGCTTCATTTTCACCACAGGAACCTCAAGTATCAACATCTCGTCGTCTCTGTCTTACGTGTTTATGTTCAACGTTAGCCTTGATTAACATTTCTGGCACATCTGTTTCTGTGCCAAAGGCGATTGCTTTGGATGCAAAAGAAAAACCTGTTTGCAGAAATTGTGGGGGTAGTGGTGCTGTACTATGTGAGTATTCATTTTTTGTTGGTTATCTAACTTGCATGATCCAAACACATGTGAGATTAAATACTATCTGCCTGCATTCTTCAAACAATATTTTACCCTTTGGGGCTTGGATCACTCCCTCATACCAACAGTCCTCATAAAAAGCTTCTTAAATTGTATTAATGTAAGGACCCTTGATGCCTTTGAAGTTGAAAGCAATTTGTACCTCCAGCGAAGATTATGCTTTCTCTGGAGTGAGTGGGGACACTGATAATTGCATGTCTAGTCACATTTGCCTCATGTGAGTTTGAATAAATGCAAATGTACAACAGATCTCACATTTATAGTTTTCTGTTTATCAGACCGTGGACAACTTAGTGAGATATGAAAGTTATATTTACAAGTTAAATAGATAAAAAGCTTACCTGATAACATTTTACTTTTTGATACAACTATAATTGGTAGTAACTTATCGCCTCTTTCTCAATAAGATAAGTAAAGATACGTGGCTGAATAATCAAATATTACTTGAGATTTTTTCTTGGCAAAAAAATCACTTTTTAATTATGCTCTATTCTTCTGCTTTCCCTCCTGGTTTAAAGATTTTAATTTGCATTTTATTTAGGTGATATGTGTGGTGGTACAGGAAAATGGAAAGCTCTCAACAGAAAACGTGCTAAAGATGTTTATGAGTTTACAGAATGTCCAAATTGTTATGGTATGTACTTTTTCCACACGTTCTTTCACTTATCAGCTATGATTCTCACTAATGTGTAGTAATTGAAGCCCCATACTACGGTGGGATGAGCTAAAATACCGCTGCCATATGATAGAGCTATCATCAGAATTTGAAATTGATAAGTGCTTCAAGATTTTTTCTCTTTTGTATGGAAAAATTGTGATAAATGCTGCATGGTTCTACATATGTTTGAACTGATAACATTGTGGCGTGGTAAGATATATTGGTCCAAGTCTTGTTCTCTTGCTTCTGCTATTTCCTGTTCCAATTACTTGCACATTTGCATTCTTTGATGAGTTATTGTTGTATGTTATGTGGGCAGGTCGTGGGAAGCTTGTGTGTCCAGTTTGCTTAGGTACTGGCTTACCAAACAACAAAGGTCTCCTTAGGAGGCCTGAGGCACGAAAATTACTTGACAAGATGTATAACGGTCGGCTACTGCCAAATTCTTAAGTACGTCCTTTGACTTCACAGGATTTCTTCTGCAGATAATGACTGACTTTGGACAGTAGATTGTGTTTTTATATTACAATATAAGTTTATTTTGTACATTGCTTAATGACTGAATTTGGACAGTAGATTGTGTTTTTATATTACAATATAAGTTTATTTTGTACATTGCTTAATTAGAGAATCGTTGTTGTTTGTATAGTTAACTATTATTAGAGATGAGACTTTTCAAACTACATAAGCTTCATTCATGGCTGATGAGTTAATGCGATCTGAATCTGTGTTTGCTGCTCTTTTGCAGGTGTGAAAAGCTTGACTGATTATCCTTCGGCAAGATGAACAAAAGTGAGAGGCAGTAAATAATTAAAGTGTTACTTAAGTACAGTGCAAACATACAGTTTTTGTCTGTAAAATCGACTAAAATTGGCCTAAGTTTTAAGTCTTTACAGGCTTCTTTCTTATTAAATTTATTTGTTTCTCTTTGGCAACTAAAAGATGCCTATACACCATGCAGTATGTTACACTTGAAATCAGATTACTCATAATGGCAATCATTTCGGATCTAAATTCACTCTTTCGGTCTTTATAGCTGCTATGACTGTATCATAT
This sequence comes from Bursera bipinnata, assembly GCA_026225755.1. Lineage (NCBI taxonomy): Eukaryota > Viridiplantae > Streptophyta > Magnoliopsida > Sapindales > Burseraceae > Bursera > Bursera bipinnata. The sequence goes on along the minus strand of JANKKC010043605.1, from coordinate 9,568 downwards.
GAGTTCTTGACCTCGATTTGCAATATTTTCCAGAGCTAAGTGTGAACTAAATGCAATAAATCACCAAATTTCACCTACTGAAATATTTTATGTAAAGCATTCTTGTAAGCTGAAACCACTTCTCAAAGAGGCAATAGTTATGATCTGGCGACTTGGAATCATTAAATTTATGAACAATGTTTCTTAATGAGTGCCTTCATGCATATGAAGCAAAAAAAATTCAAGTATATAATGCTAGGGATGACCAATTTGTCAATATGAATACTCCAAACAAAGCCTTCAACAAGCAACCAGGAAGAAGTTTGAATACCTCTTTTGCTTAAGAAAAGAACAAAGATTTGCCTTTTAAAATTTCATGTACCAAGAACATTGATTTACAATGTATGCCGTGGACTGTCTCTTTTCCATACACCTTATTCTCCCAACAAAATAAAAGTTTCTGTACTACTACCCTCGTCCTCGACAACGAAATTTGATTTACCACGCAATGCAAATAGTTTCAATGACAGAAGAATGAAAAAACTTGTCATAGCTGAGCGATGGCATGAGTGAAATACTAAAATATCAATGCTAACTAGCACTGCTGGGCAGCCTGCTGAGAATGGTGTGCTCTGGCTTATGATCACATTCATGGTCTAGATGAACAAATGCTCTTTCAACTTCAGGTAGTCTCTCAATCTTGTTCTGCAAGGACTCGCCTATCATGTGTGCCTCTTTTAGAGGTAAATCTTCTGGGAGCTCGATGTCAACCTTTTTCAAGAGAATAATATAAATTTACTGGCTTAATCGAAGAGTCAAATTCCATTAAAACTATGCTTTAGCATCTTATATTCAACAGGATATTTCTGAAAATCAACACAAAACTAAACCAAGATTATAGTCTAATTTCTAAATGATTCACCTCTTGTTCAAACTGATCTAATGATGAAGAAAACTCAGCATGATTCTAACTGACAAAAATGACAAGAAAAACCAGTGGCTCAGACTACAAAAGGATGGCATATGAAAGAGACATAAAAAAACTTGCAACTAAGGAGCCAAATAACATAATCAATATTACCAAAAGGACTCACGGTAGCAATTGCAAGACAGACTTTAAGATTAACCAGAAACCAGAGATAATGTTACCAACCTCAACAAAGTAAAGAACACCAAAGGTGTAAGCACGAACTGTGTCAATACGCTTGACTTCAGGGTGCCTTAAGATGAGATACGTTAATTTCTGTAAGACTTCGGGGGGCGCTGATTCTCCCACAAGTGAAACTGCATCAACGAGACACATTTAGAGTAGTTGTAAAAAAATAATACCGAGTTACAAGCAAGTATGATTTCGAGTACGAAAATTTAATGAACCTTTTAGCTTCATAAAACCATATTAGACTACTAGTGGTAAGGTGAATGGGAAAGAAAGTTAAACAGGTGTTCCAAAAAAATCAGAAGTGAAAACTCAACTCAACAAAACCTCAGTCTCAAAATTAGTTGGTTAGGCTGCATAAATCGTATTCCTGTAATCCACATTAACCACACCATACTTTCTGGCTTTTAACTAAGTATTGTCATTTTATCGGCCTTACTGGTTGAATAACTAATCTCCTGAAGCATCCATGACCAATGTTGGACATAACCAAAACACCTCAATTGACCTTCCCCAAAATATTGATGGTTGACCTTCCAACCATTCCCCTCACATAATCCTCTATGGCACATTCATTTCATCCACTCAGATTAACATTCCTTTCAATCTAAATGTAAAGCAGAATGCATCTTTAAGATAATGATAGTAATTACTTTTGGATATTTTTTGACCATCAAATTTACCATACTCCCTTTCTGCTTTTGTCCTACTTAACCTAGACCCTTTCAACTCTCGCATATCCCTTAACAACTATGCAATCAATTCTTTGCAATATGATCAGTTTTGCATAAGAGTAGCAAGTGATTATACTTGAGCTATCAGAGGCAAGCCTTTTTGTCAATTTTATAGAGATAAGATATAGGGTGTATAGTTATAGAAGTGTTGTAATCCCCATTTTTAAGTACAAGCATAATACAAATTATTAGGTAGAAGAAAACAAGGAAGGTTGAAGAAGGTACCTGCATTTTCCATAACAGTTCCAGACCAATTTGAAATAGTGTAAACAGCAAGGAGAATGGCACCAGCAGGGTCAATCCACCAGTAGAATTTATCACCAAGAACAGCCGCAATTAGTCCCACTACATTTGTTATCACGTCAAAATAGTGATCCTGTGCATCGACACTTGAAGAAGTTAAACAATTGATAAGTACTAAGTAAAATGCCAAAAAACTACTAATTATCTGTTGAAATAGAGAGATTAGCTGCTTTGACAAATTGTAATTATCCTTGATGAAGTAAATTTCTAGGATCAATTAAAATTTATTTCTTTCCTTTTATTTATTATTTCTTTCATTTTCTTTATCTATTGTAAAGTATATAAATACCCATGAAGTATTGTTCAAAGAAGTAAAAAATACATTTCATATTTCTCTTCTCATATGGTATCAAAGCAGGCCTTCCTTTTTCTGTTCTTTTTTTGGCAATAAACAATTATCGAAATAGTATTTTTCGGCGATCGAAATTTTTTCAGGCAGACCTTTTTTTTTTTCTAAGGCAGCCTTCATTGCTGTCAATCTTCCCTTTGGTGCCTTTATCGAAGGAGTCTACTACTTTTCAATACATTTTTCTGCTTTTTTATTCAACTTTTTAAATTTTTCGGTAGCCTTAATCTGCTGGCTTCTGGCTAGCGGTGACGTACACTGCCCCATCCACCAGATTCATACATCAACGAAGAGTGGTAGCCTAAGGCGTGTTTAGCCTGTCTTTGACACTATCACCATCGAAAATTCCAACAAAGAGACCTACTGAGCAGTTTTTTCTTCTCATTTTCCGATCAACTCTACTGTCCAATTGTGCTAAGTTTACAAGTTTCTTTTGTGGTTGTTTTGGGATCTGGTACTAATCTATTCCATTGAGGCACAAGGGACAAGTGTGCAGGCGTTCTCCGATCATCCCAGTGTAACAGAGACTTTAGTTTTCAGTAAGGAATAATTAGAACACCTATATGGACTGAAAAATCAATTAAAAATCTCTAATTCTTCCACTACTTCACTTGCTCAGTCAGGTAATCCTTCTTTTGCCCTTCTTTCAATATATAGATAAACTACTTGGATTGCAAACTCTAGTGTTAATGATCATATGGCCAGTCAGTCACATCTGTTTTCATCTTATTTTCCTTATTTTGGTCATTTTAAAGTTCGAATAACTGATAAAACTTTATCTCCAATTGCGGAAAAAGGTTCAATCAAACTTTCAAATAGTCTAACTCTATAGTTTGTCTTACATGTTTCAAATCTTTCATGTAATCTTCTCTCCATTAGTAAATTTACTGATTGTATTGTTAAGTTTTCTTCTTCTCATTGTGGATTTTAGAATATGCACTCAGGGAAGATGATTGGCAGTGCCAAAAGTGCTGATTAGCTCTACTAATTTGAAGGTGAAGCCTCTTTGGATAGACCAATTCAGGTTTCAGACAACTTTTTTTCTCTTTCTACTAAAGATGAAATAATGTTATGACACTATAGGTTAGGACATTCCAATTTTTTGTATTTGAACAAATTGTTCCCTTTCTTGTTCAAGAATAAAAATGTTCCTGAGTTGAAATGTGAAATTTGCTAAATTGCTAAACATCATCTTACTTCATTCCCTTTCCAATCTTTTAAATAGTCTCATCCCTTTATACTGATTCATAGTGATTTTTAGGGACTATCACCAATTATTAGTGATACAAGAACTAGGTGGTTTATCTCTTTTACTGATGATCATACTAGGTTATGTTGAGTGTATCTTTTAAAAGAAAAATCTGAAGTTGTCGTTGTCTTTTAGAGATTTTATAATATGACTGAAACCCAATTCCACACTAAAATCAAAATCCTTCAAACTGATAATGGGAAATAGTTTATCAATTCTACCTTTGGAATATTTCTTAGAGAAAAATAGATTCTTCATCAAACTTATTATGTTAATACCCCTCAATAGAATGGGGGTGACAAAAAGAAAAACCGACACCTCTTTGCTCGGGCCATTATGTTTATCATAGGAGTTTCCAAATTTTTTTTTTTGGTGAAACCATTCTTACAGCTTCTTATTTGATCAATCGAATACTTCTCGTATTTGTTAGTTTCGTAAACCTTTTGATCTTCTCTCAAAAGCATAACCTCATATGCGGTTTTAGAGTCAACTGTCTCCTAAAATATTTGGTTGTGTTGCATTTGTTCACATTTATAAGAACCAAAGAAGCAAACTTGACCCTAAAGCTACTAAATGTGTCTTCCTTGGTTACTCTCTAACTCAAAAAGGATAAAAAAGCTATAATCCTGTTACAAATCAGTTCTGCGTGAGTATAGATATTACCTTTTTTTCCCAACTTCTCTTTAGGGAGAGAATTCTAGCCTGGAAAATCAGTTTTGGGATATCTAAGGTTCTAACATTTTTGTTCATTTTTCTTCTGATCAACTTGAGACGTCACAAAACCAACAACCTCTTATAATGTCAGACATTGAAATATCTGATTTAAAGGGAGATGAAGTAGTGTTTAAAATAGGAGAAGTTTCAAAAAACTAATTGAGCTTCGGGTCTATATCAGGAGGAAACATCAACAGAGTATAGAGCCAGATCTTCAATTAACCTTCCAAGATTTAACTCTAAGTCATGATTCATCAGGTAATACTGACATTTTTTTACATTATGAATCTCATAGTTTCTCAGTTCTTGATCTCTCTATTGCTTTTAGGAAAGGAGTTAGATCATGTACATCTCATCCCATTGCCAATTTTGTGTTATACCACGGATTTTCATCATCCATGAAATGTTTTGTGTCTAATCTATCCAAAATAGAAATTTATAAGTCTATATAGGAAGTTCTTGTTGTTTCGCACTGCAAGGTGACAATTCTTGATGAGATGAGGGTCTTAAAAAAGAATAAAACTTGAGATTTGGTTCGTCTACCAAAAGGAAAGACTCCTGTTGGGTGCAAATGGGTGTTCACAATTAAATTCAAGAAAGATGGATCAATTGAAAGGTACAAAGTAAGGTTAGTAGCAAAGGGATATACTCAAACTTATGGGATTGATTATCAGAAGACCCTTGCTCTGGGTGCAAAAATGAATTTTATAAAAATACTACTATCTCTTGCCACAATGCATGACTGACCTCTTGAACAGCTTGATGTTAAAAGTATGTTTCTTAATAGGGAACTTGATGAGGAAATCTATATGGATTCACCTCCAGGGTTTGAAGACATATATGATGATGACAAGGTGTGTAAACTCAAAAGGTTATTATATGGGCTTAAACAATCACCAAGAGCGTGATTTAATAGATTTATCAGAGTTATTTGGAGCCTTAGGTACTTTCAAAGTCAAGCAGATTATACTATGTTCTTTAAAAATACTAGTAAATAATAGATTTTAATCATTATTGTGTATGTTGATGATATAATTCCAACAGGTGATGATCTTGTAAAGCAAGAGGAGTTAAAAGTCTTCTTAGTAAAAGAGTTTGAGATTAAAAACCATGTGCTATGAGGTTTTTTTTTTTATGCGTGGAGGTTGCAAGAACTAAATAAGGTATCTTTGAATCACAAAGAGAATATATCCTTGATTTACTGGATGAGACTGGAATGATGGGTTGTAAACCAACTAATAATCCCATGGATGCAAATTTCTAGAAGAGTACAAAATTGGATGAGATGGTGGATAAAGGCCAATATCAACGATTAGTGAGAAAATTGATATTTTTTTCTCATACTCAACTTGATATTATCTTTACTGTGAGTGTTGTGAGCCAGTATATGCATTCTCCTCATGAGACAAATCTAAATGCAACATATAGAGTTCTCAGATATTTAAAGCGTACGCTAGGTAAAGATTGTTGTTTAATAAGAATCAAAATATGACTGTTGAAGCTTTTACTGATGTTAACTGGGCAGGAAGTGTTGATGATATAAGATCAACTTTTGGATATTATACTTTTGTAGGAGGAAATCTTGTGACTTGGAAGATTAAAAAACAGAATGTGGTTGCTAGAAGTAGTGCTGAAGCTGAATATTGCACTATTGCTTAAAGAATATGTGAACTTATTTGGATAAAGAAACTTTTTGATGAGCTAAAAATTCACTGGAAACAACCTATGAAACTGTATTTGCATAATAAAGCTGCTATAAGTATCTCTCATAATCTAGTACAGTATGATAAGATTAAATACATTGAAATTGATCGGCATTTATCAAATAGAAGTTAGATAAGGGAATGCTACATATTCCTTTTGTTCCTACCAAACAACAGACTGCTGACATTCTTATAAAGAGTCTCCAATCATCACAGTTTGAGTTTCTTGTTAACAAGTTAGGAATGTTGGATATATATGATCCAACTTGAGGGGGAGTGTTGGAATAGAGAGATTAGCTGTTTAGATTACTCATTGACAGATTGTAATTATTCTTGATTGATGGAGTAGATTTCTAGGATCAATTAGAATTTATTTATTTCATTTTCTTTATCTGTTGTAAAGTATATAAATATCTATGTAATATTGTTTAAAGATATAAGAAATACATTTTATATTTCTCTTCTCATATTATCGAAAGGTTGGAGGCAAAAAAACCTTCGCATAGGCACGGACAATCTTGTTTCCTGAACTTCTGCAGTAAATCCAGAGGATTAGTTTTACTATAGTAGCACCAATCATGATGGAGTATAACCATTCCAATTGGGCTGTGGTCATCTTTGTAGACGGTTCATCTTTAACTAGCTTTTCGACAGCTTGGATCAATACCTGAAAGCCTGTATGGAAATAGAAGGTTATAACAATCCCATTTTATTTGAGGGAAATCTAATCCAAAAAAAAAAAAAAAAAATTGATGATATTCTAAAAGTAGAAGTAAAATTCTTCAATATTTGGTTATGTGTTCAACCCCGTTAACAGTAACAAGTTTTGCACACTGTAATTGAAATTGGAATCATGCACGAATTTCAAATTTTCAGTGATAGTGAAACTAAAAGGTATTTCTCAAAGAGTTAACCAGTTTCACTCAGGTACATAAAGAGAAAGAAAGAAATGTGCCACTGTCCTTTTTTGTTCTTTATGATTTGTTGTTCCATCCATCTACTTAAATTCAAAGACCTATTAACTAACTTGCTAGCAGTTTTGTATACTCTTATCCCATCACTGAGAACATAACTATGTTTCTTCAAGTGAAGTGCAGGCAGTTATGTAGATAAAATTATAAGGTCCCAGATATTCCGGTTTGACAACCCCACAATTAGAAAGCCTCTCATTAAGCAACTAAGCCAAATAATTAGACGACATTTCTTTAGTTTAGGAATAACTTCAGATGTTTTCATGTATTTAGTCTAAAATATAATAAAATTTTAGAAATTTCAAAATTTGACATGGGAAACCAATTTTGCTTGCCTCTCCTAGACTTTTGAACAGGGCAACTGTGAGAATTCAACATATGCATATAAATTTACTCAATGTCTTTTGCAGTAACAAAGTGGAAGGTATAGGATTACATATAACACGAACAATTAATAAAGCTTGCCAAACATATAGCAATCATCAAGCAAAAGTTTAGAAGAAAAAAAATAAATGGAAAAAGAAGGAAGGCTAAGGCTTGCTGACATACCAAGTGTAGCCATGATAGCAGCAAAGATGATTATGCCCACTGGCTGCACCCTCAATTTTCCAATGGGATACTTATAGATATTTGTGCTTTTCATTGCCACATGAGTGAACCAAAGTATGCCACCGGCCATTAGATCAAGCAAGGAATCCAGTGTTGATGCAGCAATGGCAATGGATCCACTCCTTATTGTAGCATATATCTGCATTTCATGCATACTGTTATTCAACAGTTTGAACATATAAACTGAATTATATCAAGTATCAAAATTACAAATTGGTTGTTCAGGGGTTGTTTTTATACATACCCTTGGTTTTATACGTAATAAAGGAAAAAAAGGTGCTAGTTCAAATGTTTTAACATGAACTTCTCTTTCTCTTGGACATTGTTTCATTGACAATCATAAAGGATAACCAAAAAAAAAAAAAAAAAAGGTATACNAATCATAAAGGATAACCAAAAAAAAAAAAAAAAAAAGGTATAACCTAACATGACTTTTATTTGTTTAATGTCTCGGACGAGTTAAAATATATCATAGTAAAAAAAAAGTTTGTCAAAATTTGATTCAGATTGAAAGAAGTAGTGGATTACCTTTAATGCCAGCAAAATAACATTTGCAACATTAGAGATCGTCATTGCTCTTTCATGTTGGGCTTCCTCCTCAAGAACTTCCCCAATAATGCCATTAGATTCCACCAAAGAATCAACTTCTTCAAAGGATTTCAAGGTTTCAAACTGTCTTTCATAGTATTCCTTCTCTCCTACAGGTAACACAAATTATTAGCTGCAGGAAATAGTACTCAGTCAGAGAGTATGATAGATCAATAACATTGTCAATTTATGTGCAACCTGATACAGCATTATCAGATCTAGTCAGAAAATTATGTCATGAAGTGACCCAGAATCCCAAAATTACTACCACTCAGCAAATCTTAATATAGAATGTTTCACAATTTTCGAACCAGCCATAGTACATAGTTATAAATTTTAATGCATTTCATATATGGCACAGAAAATTTGAAGCTTTTTTCAGAAGACCATTACTAACTCAGAATAATATCATAATTCAAACTAAGCTATACAATTTAAGATTATGGAGGTAAAATGGAAAAGAAAACTACTGTTTCAGCTTCACGTGGGACTGATGTCTCTATGCAGTGACTGTAACTCAGTTTGTTACAAGAAGACAAAAAATATAACCTCCAGCTTACAGATTGAAACAGGAAAAAGAACTCATATGCGTCCAATCGAAAACTTGTATTAGACTAATTAAGAGAAAGATTCAATGTTGCACCTGCCAAACAATCAAATAATTAAAAATGTTGCAGACTAGACCCAGCCTGAGATTGAGAGATGCCTAAAAAATCCCACATTGGCCACCATTTACCAACATCTAATAGATAACTAAAATTGGATTTAAAAAAAAAAAACTAAGTAAATCAAAATTGCTTTTTGAAAGAAATTTGAGAGACTAAACAAATCAAATTTAACACCAACATTTTCTTTTGCTTGGCTCCATCCCATATATGTATAAAAAAATCTCAAATTTACCGGTTCAAAGTCAATTTCTTTATGCCAAGCTCAATGTAGTATCAACATACAAACATACACACATGTGGAAATGTAAGTATGTATGCACGCATGCATGTTTTGATTTTTTTTTTTGGTTTCCAAAAAGCACAGAGAGAGAGCAAAAAAAAAAAAAAAAACAGCTCAACCAACCCAAGTACTCGTAGTTTTTAGAAGCCAACACATTTGGTCTCTCATATATCACCTTAAAATAAAAAACCCATCATTTTCTTTCTCTTTTCCTTCACTTTCACACCAACCAAACACGAACATCATACATCCTCCCCACCCCACGTAA
>JANKKC010043604.1:0-12561 GCA_026225755.1 Bursera bipinnata | reverse complement strand
AACAATTTTCCCTTTTTTTTTTTTTTTTTTTTTTTTTAAGTTTCATCAAATCACCATTTCGTCTCTAAAGTTGAAGAAACATACAAATCTCATTAGCCCTTTGAATTAGGTTTAGGGGTATGCATCCATTAAATGATGAGATAAGAATTTTATCGTTAGAAAATAGTGAAAATGAAAAGCAATTTGTTATTTGAAGGAATTTTTAAAGAATACCGAAATTAAGGGGATGATTTAAAAATAACCATTCATAAAAAAAAAAAAAAAACTTAATATTAGGACCACAACTAATACCAACAATTTTTTGTGTTATTCGTCTTTAATGTTCGACAATTCTTTTTAGATCTCAGAATTGTCAAACGTTAAAGATTGATAAACAAAAAAAAAAACTATCAATATTGATTTGTGATTATGATATTAATTCTTTTGAAAATATGATTATTTTTAAAAAAATTCTTTTAATTTTGATCATTTTAAATATTATTCTTTGTTATTTTCTAGCAACCAATAATTTTAAAAACAGATTAAAACCTCTTACAAAATTTCTAAAATAGTCAAAAATATTGAAAGGACCATGTGAAAAATATTAGTGATAAGAATAATTTCTGTTGTCTTCCCAGGGCCTCATGTCGGTCTGAAGAATTAGGTAAAGTTATTGCCACAGAAATTATTCAATGAGAAACTCAACCAGCGTTTTGATGGTAGAAATAAATGAACAGAAGACGCTTCAATTAATTAGCACATTTAATTATAAATTTAATCTCTGAGAACTTTTCAGGTTCAGGTTCGGCTGTTAGGTTTATGAAAATTATTTAATAATGACTTAAAGAATTTTAAAATATAATAATTTAATTAAAAATTGGTATCGATTTAATTAACCGTACAATAAACGGTGTGGAAGATTACCCTATTTTGAAAAATGAGAATCTACGGCACCACTTGACACACAAAAAAATGAAAATTTAAAATATAAAAACAAAAATGGCTAGAACGTGTCTGGCTCGCTTTCAAACGTGGCCAATATCTTTATTGTTAATGTTACGTTATACTAAAAGGTGACTGTACTTAAGTTTAAGAAAACAAAGGTGACCCAAAGGTTCTGAAAACTGGCAACTAACACCTTTAAATTTAACAAAACTTAATTAAGATACCAAAATAAACCTTAAATTATTTTATAATATTTATGAAATTTTTATTAAAATTATGTTAAAAAAATAATATATAAGATATATTTTAATCTCAAAAATAAATAAATAAAGTAAAAAATTATATAAATACTCATCTTAGATTATCATTATTTATATAATATTATATACATATTTATTTATTCAATCATAGAAAGAAAAATAAAAGTCGTAAGAATGTCATAGATATTTAATATATGAAATAATCAAATAATCAAAATCAAACCTTTATGAAATATTTATAAAATCTTTACTATATTTATTTTTTTAATAGTTGTGTACATAGAGGTGTTAATTTTACATTTCTAAATGATGGGAATGATTGTGATATTTCTCTTTATTTAAATATTTTGGATTTTCAAATTGTTTGACAAAACCTTTAATATGGATGAATGTGAATATTTTTACTTATAATTAATAAAAAATTACTCCGTGCGTTACATTAATTCATGAATCATTGGGGATCGTGCACAAGACTTCAACAGAACTGGCCGTGTTACTCGGGCTTTCCCCTCTTCATCTTCGTCCAATAACAACTTCTACTTCGTCGCACGTTCTTTCTCTCTTCATAAAACATGTCCAACGTTTTTGTGTTTGTTTCGGATTGTTGTTTTACCTCTTTTAAACAACGTTGTTGTTGTTAGTTGTTGTTCCAAAGTGTTTCTCCTCAAAAGACAAAAACAGAAACAATTTTGATAAAAAACAAAGACTACCGAGATGGATTTTTAATGCGGGTAGATTGAATATAATAGAAAGACGTACAAAACGAGCTTTTCATAATCCCTTCATGTCGTTGGTTTGACGTTTAAAAGGATATGAAGTCAATGAATTTCGTAAGTGTTTCCTTCTATTTTTTAGTGAATGTTATGATTTTGGTTTTTAATGCTTTTGTTTTTGATATTGGATTTATGTTGCAATGAGAATTAGACAATTGGATGATGAGTCTTTTGAGCTAAGAATTGATTAAAGCATGTCACTTTTGAGGTAATAGAGACTTAATGTTCATCTTCTTACTGTTAAAATTTGAGGTTTGATTAGAGATATTTGGAGAACTGGACTTTGTATTCTTCTGTTTGAGATTTTCTTACATTCTGGCTTGTGGGGCTTGGCTTCATTCATTCTTGCTTCAAAATTTTCTTATTTGTTAATTCTCAGCAGAAGAAAGGATTACATACTTTAATTTGAAATTTAAGAATTAAGATGCTGGAAGACCATTCTTAGCTGGTTTAATTGTTTGTTCAGCTAAAAGAAGGGGAAGGAAGGGGCTATAGATTCAGCTGAAGAGTGTTTTGAAGATGGGATGTTGAATTTGATTGAGTTGCAGTAAAGTCTCTTGCATTGTGTTTGTTTGAGGCTGAAATTTAAACCATTCGGCCTTGTTTCGTGTTCTTATTTACTGACTGCTATACATGGTTATATAAATTTGGGATTTTGGTGGTTCTTACTCTATGTACTTTTATGAACCTGGGACAATTCAGCACAATTTTAGCAAAAAAAATCCTTTGTAACTGCTCATTGCTTGCTTTTGTTTGTTTTAGCGGTAAAATTTACTTTAGCAGTATAATTTTTTTTTTACTCCCAGTTGATTGTATTATCATCTGAATTATTGTCTTATCCTTCTTTTTTTTTCTTCTCAGATATCCACGCTTGGAGATCCGAAGTACAGGAGATCATCATTTTGTAGCTTTCTTCCTGTTGTGTTTGTTTTTTGTCTAATCTTATTCATAGGGAGTGTAATCGTTGCTCCAGACCATCAAATGGTAATCATCATATTAATTGGAACATTGTATCATTAGCAGCTTTTTGAGTAAAAAAAACTAATATGTTTTCTAAGATGATTTTATTTTATTTTATTTTCGTTAAAAAAAACCACATTTCTCATGCTCTGCTTGGCCTGGAGATTTGGGCTTAAAATGTGATTCACTTTACGATCCTTTCTTCTATGTTATGCATCAAATTGGAGGTGGTAAGTACCTTGTTAAGTATAATTTGGTTCCTGTTTCGCAGAGATTTGATGGTTTGCCAACTATAAGGTTTAAAGAATGCAAGGTTTGTTTTTGTTCTTTTGTAGAATTTTGTGTCAAATCAATTCTTTGGCATTTGTTTCTTATGTTTGATTTTCTGGTTTAGAATCAATGCAGGCCTCCTGGAAGTGAGAAATTACCTGAAGGTATTCTTGAGAAGACGTCTAACTTGGAGATGAGACCACTTTGGGGCTTTCCCAAGGTAAAGTTCTTTTGGATGTCTGATGGTTGTTTCAATAAATGATGAGTGATTTTTTGAATTTCCTTTCGGTTTATTTAAATTTGCTGGCTAATAATGTGCAGTTGCACATTTTTCTTCATGTCAGTTCTAACTAAATTCTGTAAAAAATTATCAAACTTCTAGGTATGATTTTGACTGGAAGAGTATAAGTGACTGTTTTTACCAAAGATAATAAAAGTATTTTCTTAGTGCATCAGGAGGGCCATCTGTGTCTTGTTGTTAAAGGAAACGTCTCTCTTCTTCATATTTTCTAAACTTAAATCATCGGTGGAAAAGTATATTCATCGACAAAGTTGTTAATTTTAAACCTGGGTTTCTGTTTTGTCTCTTTGATTTTTTTGATCTCAGTATAATCTGACTTTTTTTCTATTACGACAGAGAAATGAATCTACTACCAACTTATTTGCAATGGCAGTTGGTATGAAGCAAAGTGATCTTGTGGATAAAATGGTTACAAAGGTCTGTAACTAAACCTATGCATTTTCTTGTTGCAATGTTCTTCAGCTTTTATATATTTTCTTGATTGTTGTGTTCAAATTTGCAGTTTCTATCAAGTAAGTTTGTTGTGATGCTTTTCCATTATGATGGAATCGTTGATGAGTGGAAAAAGTTTGAATGGAATAATCGTGTTATACATGTTTCTGCACCCAAGCAGACAAAATGGTGCGTTGTCTTAATCTCCTAGTACATCATAATTTCTAAAGTTTCATTGTTCTGATAGGTTCTGGGTATTGGTCTTATGAGCAGGTGGTTTGCAAAGCGTTTCTTGCATCCAGATATAGTTGCAGAATATAATTACATTTTTCTTTGGGATGAGGACCTTGGAGTTGAAGATTTTAATCCTGAAAAGTAAGTTGACTGCCACCCTTTTAAATTAGTTACAATGATGCTTTCTTTTTTATTTTACCCTTGACTTTTTCCAGAATCCAATTAGAAAGAATTCAGCAATTGAATAAAACAATACCATGGCTTGGAGTTAATGAAAATTGAAGTACCTACATAATTTTGACATCTCATAAGCATATGCATGAAAGTGGAGTCTGATGTAGTGCTTATATTTGAACTTGATTGCTTCTCCTTGTGGCATTCAGATGAGTGATGACTAAAGCATACAATTCATATCTGGTGTTTGAAAAGCTAACCAGGCTTGACAATTCCTATGGGCACACAGTTAACATGTAAAAAGTTTTAATTCAATTTCTTTTATTTGAAGTGTTTTCCTTAGTTTCAACATGAACCATGGCCTAATATTTGCCTAGTTTTTCTTTCTTTACAAGATGATAAGAGCTTTTGCTGAGAGAAATCTAATGGAAGCTGAAAGATAAACTTAAGTCTGCCTATGCTCCACCAAAGCAATTTAAAGAAGAATCATAAACACATTACCATGTTCTAATACACGCGAATGCTGATTCTTAGAGAGAATTTTGTTTCTAAAAATTCAGTGTCAGTTACATAACGTGATTGACTATGCCTGGATCATAAACTGTCCACATTATACCTTCACCATGCTTTAAGTCTTTAATGATTTTGAACTCGTGTGGAGTAGAAAACAGTTGACTCCCAAGTCTCAGGTACATAGAAAAATTGTGGTCTAAAGTCTAACAGAGCATCTTGAAGACTACGAAGGAAACCTCCATTTGCTTACCCGGCTCATGAGAGTTGTAGCAACCTGTCTGCTTATGTGTGTACTGCATGATATATATTGCATCTTAAATCTGGAAAAATAAAATAAAAATAAATTGTAAAGTCAATGGTGTCGATGCCTTTTAATGGTAACTTGGTACATTTTTGTTGAAAGAGAAATGTTAAACTTTTGATTACAAGGCTACTTGGATCTATTGCAGAGTCAGCCAACATAATAATGTATGTGTTATGAGGATTTATGTTTAGAGTTCACAAACTTGACGTTTTCTCATTCAATATTTTTTACATGTGTAGCTATTTATCAATTGTTGAGAGTGAAGGGCTTGAGATATCACAGCCTGCACTTGATCCTTCCACATCAGAGGTGCATCATCAAATTACCGCACGAGGCAGGAGTTCATCGATAGTTCACAGGTTATCCTGTTGCCTCTTTTTTTACTTTTAAGTATTTACAGGCTTTGCACAGAACAAACCACGCACACATCAGTTCTCTCATTGGTAGCTTGTTCAATCTGTTTTGCTCCATGGTGTCAGCAGAAGGACTTATAAGCCGGGTGTTAATGGTTGTGATGAAAAGAGTATGGCACCTCCATGCACTGGGTAAACTTTCACTTACAAAGTTCATCTATATTTTTTTATTTGCATGGTATATTGGCTTCTCTATTGGAGCTATCTAGGATTTCTCTTGTTGTATTATCTTTTATTGTGTAAATGGCAGAAAGATTTTTTTTTTTTTTTTGAGATAACTTAGATAAAAACCCTTATTGTAGGTGGATTGAAATGATGGCCCCTGTTTTCTCAAGAGCTGCCTGGCGATGTGTATGGTACATGATTCAGGTGTGTCACTGTACCATATTTGCTCATTTTGCTTCATTAATTTTTGTTGTCAGGCGGGAAGATGATTGCGCGGTACTGTCTTACTGTGGCTATTTTAATGCAAAACAAGATAGGATCCAATTATATTTTGAGGTCAAATTGGTGACTGAAACACTAATTGGTATAAAAATTTAAGAAGTTTTAGTTGATAATTAGCTGTTTTAAAGGAGCAAAAAATTATATGGACTGAATGTAGTCTGGTGAATTTAATTTATTCTTAGCTTCATAATGGTTTTCTTACCGCTTTTATTGGTATAAGAGATTCATGTCTGGTTACATCCTGCTAAACTTATCTACATCACTCACTTTCTTTTATGGTTTCACAGAATGACTTAATCCATGCTTGGGGCCTGGATACACAGCTTGGTTATTGTGCACAGGTAAGCTTCTCCTTGCTCATTTTTTCTTTTACTTCCAAAACTCCTTCCTGGGGCCTGTTGCTTAAGGCATTCTTTTGATAGGGTGATCGAACCAAAAATGTTGGTGTCATTGATGCCGAGTACGTGGTGCATTATGGTCGCCCTACACTTGGGGGTGGAGATGGAAGCAAGGTTAGAGATATGATATCTGTTTTATCAATTTAAACATTCTAAATATCTACTTAACTTGAGCACTGTTCTTGGTTCAGTGCTGAGGTCTTAGTCTTTTAATCAGTTTTTGACTTCTATTTCTCCTGCTTAGATTTATGTAGAACCTTATACTTTTGTGATTACGATGACTTTTTGGTGGTTTGTATCCTCATCTCAAGCTAGTGCCATCCAATCAAATCACGTTGAAGGACACATTAGTGTGAGACTTTTACCATCATATGAGAAAATGTCCAAGCTTAGTGCCTAATGTTCTCCTTAATTTTTTGATGTCATCCCTACAAGAAGATGCTTTTTATTCTGCCTACTTGTGCTGAGTTCAAGCCAGGATTGACATTAAGCAAATTATGTGTTTAGATTAGGGAAAATGTTTTGAAAGCATTCAGTTTAGTATACTGATAATTAATGTTCATTAATGCAGAAAAATTTGTCAGCAAAAGTGGAGAGTCCAGGAACAGGAAAAATAGCAAGGGTACTAAGATTGGTATCTTTTAATTATGCTTCTGATCTTATTTTATCGTATCAATGAAACTGAGTTCTTACTGGCTTTCTCTTGCAGCAGGGAAGGCATCGTCATCCTCCAAAAGATCCTCGAGTGGAGGTAAGCATCAATGCAAGACTTATCTATGGAAAAACTGCTTTATGAATTTTATAGTTTCCTAGTTAAAACAAAATAAATCACCAAACTTACACTTGACCACAGGTGAGGAGGCAGTCGTTCATCGAATTGCAAATTTTTCGAAAACGATGGAAAAATGCCGTTGAGGAAGATAAATGTTGGATTGATCCGTATGCTCGGTAACATGAAAGCGTTACAATATTTATTTCTTGCATGGTCTCTTAGAGCATGTCTAAAATATGTTCCATTCTGCAAATTAACATGTTTTAGATAAAAGGCTAGAGAGACCTGTGCAGGCAGGCATACATATTCATGGATAGGTTTAGGCTGTGCAGAGATCTCGATCTTCATTTTTAGGAAGAAATTATTCTTTATGCTAGGGTTGAGTTCAATATCTGCCACTTGGTATATAACAATAATCTAATTCAGGTCTTGTAATTATATAATTCATTTTTTTTCTTCGTAAAATAAGGGAAATGTAAGCTTATAGATACAAGAAGAAGCAAGAGATGTAGTAAAATCCATTTTCTGTTGTCATTATGAGCCTATAGTTTTCTTCTCACACACTTTTTTAGGACAAAAAATGATGAAGGCATATCTTGAATCCTTGTATTGATATTTTGGCGAAGTAAAAGAAAACTCCTTTGTGTTTCCTAAATTCTATTTTTTGAAAACACTGAAAACTTCCAAAGTAATTTTAAGTTTGACATTAGATTCGGAAATAATTTCTGAGAGTACCCTTTAGTAATCTATATACTTGGATTTCCGTTTAAAAAAAAAAAAAAGATTTGAATAACAAAAATCAACATCCTCTTAAGAACAAGTTGATGATGTTCTAATTTCGAANAATATACTTGGATTTCCGTTTAAAAAAAAAAAAAGATTTGAATAACAAAAATCAACATCCTCTTAAGAACAAGTTGATGATGTTCTAATTTCGAATTATACAATCTTCTCTCTAAAATCACATGACTTTATTAATGTTATTTTTCTAGTTTTTGATTTTTCAATTGTTATTAATCTTGAGCTGATGGTATTTAGGTTCTTAATCCTAGATTCGTAGTTGGGCCAATTTTAAAGCAGATTCTGTACGAATATTCACATGCCTACTTAAAGGTTACAGCTTGCACCTGTAGATTAGCTACAAGTCTCTCTCAATAATTTAATAACCTAAATCAAACCATTTATATAAATATATATAAAGTTCTACCAATAACTCATTAAAGAGATTATTTACAATATCAGATCTATAATATTATCGATTCTTAATAAATGGTTTGGTTTAGGCTTTGTCTAAGAAGATGATGCATTTATCAAAGAAAACAATTCTTGATCTAATATGAAAGATTCTTGCTCTTTTTTTTTTCTTTTTTTTTTAATATTTTATAACTAGACCAAACTTTACCTATCATATATCGTATATTTTGAATGCTACGATAAATGTAGTTGAGATTACGCGACACTTGTACAACACTAATCTAAAGACATGAATATGAATAAGAATATGAACATATATACTCTTTTATTCATATATTATGGCATGAATACGAACGAGAATATGAAGATGGATATGAATATGAATATGAAGTGAAGAGAGCGCCCACTATTTTGATTGCAATTTGTCCATGGAACGGCACATGGGTTGTTGCATAATGTCATCACAGATGAGGTCAATGAGATTCCCAAAACACTCTTCTCAAGACACCAGACTCGGATGTGGCTCTAAACTTCACCGGCATGTCTCTACTATTTCTTTGCCCCGAAGCCCCGCAAGCTACATACAAAGAAAATCAAACTTCACTTTGCCCAGCTCTAATGCCCATTTCTGCTGTAAACAACGGCAAAACCGGACCACAAACATACTGCAGGGTCCTACTATAGTACCGAACCGACAATATTCACCAATTTGATGAAAAATATACATATTCGAATCGATAACATCATCTATCCTTAAGAGTCGTTGGCATATATATGTATAAGGGTATGATGCCCTATCAAACAGTTTTTGATCTGGTAGTGTAGGTCCGTAAATACATATATAGAGACATTAATAGTCTCTAAAAAAACACCAGAAAGTTAGCACCTTATAATTTGGGGCAAGTAGAAGCTACAATTAATTGCTGCTACCCAACTTCCACCCACCTTAATATGTGGGTTGGCTACACCAACATCCATTAATATTTCTTTTATCAGTCTCACCCAACAACCTTTAAAACTCATCTATTTAAGGGTTTTACAACAACAATTAGCATTCTCTATTTAAGGTAGTTTAGACCAGTCCTTCTCTTATCTCTCTATCTCTTCCTCCAGAAGTTGATGCAACATTTATTAACATATGGGGCAACCAAAAGAATGCAAATATAATGGATGACTTCCTCAGCTTAAACATAATTTTAACTTAAGGTCGATCTTAATCTGCTAATTTATTATCATGTTGACGATACTGTCACTGTCACATCTATCAACAGTGATATTTATGTAATGTATAGAAACATACAAGGTGTCCATGTTTATAATGTGGAAGTCAAAGCATCACACTGGGGCAGCAGAGAACTTAGGGGAGATTAAGAAAGCATTATTGTTAATAAAATAAATAATAGCCTATATGTTTCCAATAGCATTAGTGCATTAAACCCAGTTGGAGAAACAATAAACAAATTACATATTGAAAGAAACAAGGGACAACACAAAAATTAAAATAATAGAAAGATAATATAATATTTCTCTAAATCTTTGTCATGAGTAACACTGCAGCCCTACTGAGCACTAACATTAAATAGTGTTTAAAGAAATATTAGCATAAGCTGAATGGCTTCATAAACAAAGGACATTGTCTCCTTGAAGACTCAGAATAATGCTCTAATTGATAGCAGTCTTAAGTCCTAGTAATTGCTACTTCCTTAAAATCTAATGAACAAATCTCAGTAGGAATAGCCAAAAACTTATCTGGAAATAGCAATCCCCAAACAATAATATCACTCACTAACTTATAATAAATTATAGAAATTATAAACAAACAAATCAATAACAGATATTCTTTCTTCCCATTTCACACTCCCAACAGAATCAAGACTGCTCTGAAAAGCTAAACAAAAATCAAATTCCTATCATCAGAGATGACATCCAAAGCAATTACAGGTCTTGGGAGTGAAAGAACAGAAACCAAAAGGCCTGTTGGGAATGTTGCAGTTAATTGCATAGCAACAAGGGGAGGGCACACACATTCCTTTAGCTCCACCACAGCAAGTGCAGAGAGCACATATCTGAAAACTATTAAGCTTTCTTCTGGTCTCATTCATCACCATCATCACCATCTTCTCCTCCATTACAGGCACCATCATCATCCTGTCTTGGCTCTTCTCATCATTTCCCTCAAAAACAACAAACGAAACTCTCAATCCACAATAAACCCACCAAAAAAAAGTCACAAACTTTGAGCAAAAGATCTAAACTTTACACATGGGCTTGCCAACTCCAACTCAGAAACACATAAAAAAACATAAACATAAACATAAAAACACTTACTTGGGTTGCTTCATTGCAAGTGATCACATTAGCAAAAATGAGGAGGAACAAGAGAGAGAAAGTGACTCTAGAAGCAAACATGATTGTGTTGTAAGTGGGATTTGGTTTGTGGGAGGTGAAACTAGAGGGGAATTTCGGTGGAGAGTGGAGAGTGGGAGGGGAAAGGTGGGGTTTTGAAGTGTTGGAGATGGGTTGATTTGATGGGAAACATATAGAAAATAGAAAATCTAAAGACTTTTGAGAAGTTTTGGTGGGTGGGTTTAAATGAATTTTGGCATATCTTGGGAATTTCATTGGATTTGGAAGGAAGGAAAGGGAGAAGGAAAATGGAGGAGAATTTTTTTTTTTTTCTTTTGGGGGGGTTTGGTTTGGTGCACTTTTTGCACTTAAACAGTGAGAGTGTGAGTGTGTGTGACAGAGAGTAGTGATTTAGTGTGTGATTGTCATTATGGAAACCACTGTAGAGTATTAGAAAAATATATATATTTCTATACATATTTTCAGTTTAAAAAAATAATAAATTTGGAAAAAAAATTCATTGGTCCCTTTCAAGTTTGGTGTAATTATAAATGATTTAAAAAAAAAAAGTATAAATGGTACTTTCTAAAGCTTGGTATCATTTATCAAATTTATCAAATTCTTCTTTGCAAGGAAGGCATTTCTAAGTTAGAAGGTTTTTGTTATTTTAAGTTTTTATCTTAAATCTTTCTTTTGAATTATTAAATTTCACTTAAAAAATTTCCTTTAGAGTGTTGCATGACTCAAATATATGTAACTTTCATGATATTTAACTCATAAAAAACCTTATCTAAAAATATTGGAATTCAATATAAGCTTTTCTAAACCTACTTTTGACATGTGATGGTTATAAATGGTTATGGTGTGAATGGAAGACACCATGTAGCATACACATACTCACATGCACATTCTAATAAGTTCCACATCTACCTCCCCATCGAGCACCAATAAATAAATTAAGGTATAAATATTATTAACATGTATGAACTTTATAGCTTTAGATTTATCAAAAAAGATTTTGAAAAATCGAAATTCGTTAGAAACCTTTCTTGTAAAGGAGGCTATTGAAATGCTTTAAATTATAGTCGGTCCACAAGCATTTTTGTCATATTATAAGAAAAACTGAGATATTGATATGAAATTTGACTGATTAGACGATATATATTTTACTCTTTCGAAGTTTTTATACAAATATAAACACGTTAGATTTGTGTTTAAGGATTACCAACAGAATAATTGAAGCGAAAGCGACTTTATTGACATATTTCCATGTTGATAATGATATTAGTATCGTGATCGAAGATAATGGGAGGATCAAAATCTCGTGATTGGAGGTTGAATAGGTTTGTACAAACTAGTTTCATCAATGTTGAGCTGTCAATGGGTGCTAATGGGCATGGATTTAGACTAGCCTTGCCTAACCCTATCATCAAGCCTTGCCATTTGATGGACTTGAAATGGGCCCATTGATGCGAGATGAGCTGGAAGAATTTGACAAATTTTTGACTTATTAGTTAATATTGTTACCGAATTTGATATAGAACCAAAATGAATGCAAATCAATGGATTCTAATCAATTCTAGTTAATATACCGTGCATTGCACGTGATAGATATCACAATAGCAAAGTTTATTATTATGGTCAATTATTTGATCATACTACTCAATTGACAACTAATAGTAACATAAAGAAAAAGGTCCAGATTAAGTCATTAACTAGTCTTAGTCTTAAGAGACTTAATCCCTTTGATTGAATTCAATCAGTATCAGGAAACCCTCTTGTTTCGAATTCAGAAATGAAAGAAAGGAGAATAATTGGGCTGTCTTATTCTTATTAAGAAAACAAT
>JANKKC010043603.1:0-12557 GCA_026225755.1 Bursera bipinnata | reverse complement strand
ATATATATATATCACTTACGTTATGACCAAGTACGAAAAGTCCACTTATCAAATTTGCCAATCCCATAGCAAAGATGTTCACTGCAAAGAACCCAAGAACAACATGATCATCATAAGAGTCATATAGAAAAATCACTTTCAATAATACTAATTATGAATTCATCTAATAAAAAAGTGATACATAAATAAGAGTATGTGTTACGTTTAATATGGAAAGGAAAACTCACATGTGGTGGCACCCGCAGCTGCTGCAGAAGAGACGACTCCTAAACTTGTAATTGATTCCACTAAACCACCGTACACTACACTCTTCATAACATCCCATTCACGGACTTCTCTATCCTCAGGTAACGGTAGAGGTTCAGTACTTCCCGGAGTAGCTGGTTCGACTGCTGATTGTTCAACACCAATTACCACATTTTCAACCCCTCATCAATATTTCATTGTGGCAAAAGATGAGTAAGACTTTTCTTGTAACTTTTAAAATGCAAAACGTGATTTACTCTCTAGAATATTGTAGTATTAGTGAGCAAGTGACGAACCACTTTGATTTGGTGAGGCAGGAACAATAGAATCAGCAATTGGCTTGTCCAGTGTAGTCATTATTAATGATCAGTTTATAATTACTATATGCAGCTTATTTCTTTAATTTTCGAAGTAACTTCTATTACTAAAATATGTATCATCCTGGATTTTCATGAATATATATCTGTCGATCTATATCCTATAAGCATCAATCAGGAATAATCATCGTATAAGCATCGGTCAACAACTTTAAAATCTTGAGCAGGTTTATCGATATTGATATAATGGTATTGTATGATCTCTGCTGCCGTGCCATGAAATCACTTTTTGTCAACACCTTTGCTCTTTTCAAACTTAGTACCATATCATTGCTTGATTTCTCTTCTAGTTTTGGAGATGTTATGGGTTTCTAGTTGTTTCAACTATTAGATTATAAGTTTTTTTTTTTTAAACTAAATATGCATCATCTTTGGATTTAAAAAAGTAAAAAGGACTTTCATTATCAATTTATTAATCTTACTAAAAACTTAAATATTATAGTTAAGTATACAATTAAAAGCTTAAATTTTTAGATACAATGATGGTATTAAATACACATTAATTCAACAGTTGTAATTTTAAATCTCCTCCATATCATTTAATTAAAAAAATATAAAAAATATTTATTTAATCTATTTATAAGACCCGTCAAAACATATAGGGTTTAATCTAATACATTACAAATACATGTGAAACCTTTACATGGAAGTAGATATATTATATTTCAGTTTATAGCTGCAAACTTAATATAAGGACAGTAGAATTGAAAATCTTAACAGAAAGAAGAATAGTTGGTTTTAGTCAAAGCGGATTAAAAGCTCTCATGGAAATGATAATGCTGCTTCGATAGATGTATATATGAGATGGATTTTTTTAAGAATATAATTGCTGACCGTAGTACCTTTTCGACGGAATATTGTTATTGATGGAAATATACGAATACGCCAATTTCTCTTCACTTTACTGTCTGGTTCTGGCTCCTCATCATCCCTTACAGACTTTATTAAGCCTGCAAAATTCAACAAAATAGTAATGCCTGGAAGTTCATAGTAGCTAAGGCCCTTGTTTCTTAGTACTCTTCTTATTTCTATTTTTTATATTATATTAAAGTTTACTTAAACAACATTTAAGGCCAAAATATTATATGGCTAATTAGCCTATCAGCCAATAATATGATGAAGCTATTGCCATGATGGAGTGATGACATCCACACCGTAAGAAAGTCTAATATAGCACCGGGTTTTACTCGATAATTTTTGGTATTACACATCATATTTGAATTTTAATATTGATAGGATGAACAAGAAAGATATTATGATTTAATGTGTAAATTTTTTTTTAACGAAATTACTAGATAATTGTATATTTTATTTAATCTAACAACTTATAACAGTTCAATAAAATTTTTGTTTTTATAATCTCTACTCCTATAAGATCTAGTTGAAGAACAAACACCGACGCACCTAAAACTTATTCAAACTACTATTTATTATTAAAAGAGAGAGAGAGAGAGGAGTCGATGATGTTAAATATACCACCTTCAGGGATGAAAACCCTTAAGCATTCTAGACATCTGAATTCATCTTGTTCTTCCGTTTCGTCTTTTCTTCGAAGAATAACGTTTCTGGTAATACATGTGTTACAATAAGGACAAAGCAAGTCATATGTCTTCTGCTTAGCTAGTGCCCTCTCCAGATCATAATCATTTTCTGTCGATTCCGTATTAATTTCTTCAGGTAAGTCTGCAGCTTCAGTTGCTGCAGATATAGGCATTCATCAAATTCCATTCCTCAGAAATCATATAACATTCAACCCCACTACTGTACTTGGTTTGAATCGACACTTCACTAGTGGAAATGCAGCAAACAACCTTATAATATATAAATACACATTCATTACGTACGTTATCTAAATATGCTCGCGAAAGACTTGGAATAAGGCTGAAGAAATATTAAGACTGCTCTTTTAATAAAAATATTTATTTTCTATTTATGAATCCAAAAAAAATAAAAAAATAAGTAATGATCAGTCAAGGATTTTTCACTTAAATTTTTAACAGTTTATCTTATTTGATCGAATTGATGTTTAAGAAATAATAATTAAAATAAAAGTAGTTACATTTAATATATCAACTCATAAATTCTTCGCACTATTGGATCATACAAAATGAATTATTAAAAATTTTAAGTTAATATTAGCTTCTAGAGTCCATGTGCAATACTCTAAATTAATCAAAATACTAAAACTAATTTCAATATTAAAAGGGTTTCAAAATAAAAGATCGTAGTGGTACATAAGTTTTATAAATATATCATTAATAACCCGAAATTCGGAAAAAGTATACATGCTTGAGTTTCTCAATGATCTTAACTAGATGTTAGGGGAGGTTATAAAAATTTATATAGTAGAAGGGATGTTAAAAGATCTCTTTCTAATTCAAAAACCTTTTAATACTATAGATGCTTGCCTAAATACTCAAGGTTGGTGATTGAAAATAACCCCTAATTTCAATATCCAATGGTTCTAAAATACAAGATCCAAGTGATCTCACAACCCATATAAGCTCAAGTACCAGTATTCAAACAAAATAAATTATTTTAAATCTCGCGTCAAATGATGTTATTATATTATTCTTCGTAAATCAATTCATGTCATAAATATTATAATATATAATATATAGATGAATATTTAAAATAATAAAATTCTAGAAATAATCTTAGCATGTATCTTAAAGACATATATAACTACATCAAAAACAATATAATATCGTTCAAAAATTTTATTTAATAATTAAAAAATTATCAAAAAAATTATTAAATTCTGTTTCAAAATTATTTTTATAATAAAATTACAAAATTTATATGTAAAAAAAATTCCTATAAAACCTTTTAAATGTTAAAATATAACTTTATAGACATACCTAATATTCTACTAACGTTTATGATATGATTATAATTCTTAAAACAGCAACTTGGGGTCTTTGATAATTGCACAACCTAAATGATTATAACTAATAAGAACAAATTAAATAGTGAAATTTTGGTGTTCGTCAAAGTAAACGCATTTTTTTCTACAACTTAATAATTATCAGGTACCTTCATGAATTCCATTTTCATCATTCTCATTATCAGTTGGGACAGGGGAGGTCTTGCGGTGGCGAGGCTGCCTTCCTTGGAGTGCTTCAACGTCTTCCTCTTCCTCCTCTCCTATATAAGGCTGCCTTTGTTGTTCCATTTTCTTTTAGAGGCAGCAAAACCCACTTTGGTTAATGTGAAGTTGTCAATCACTTCCATTTCATTTTATAGTCTCCCGACTGTCCAGCCAATTAATGTATTGTTCATAATTTGAAAAAACTTAACTAATATTAGAAGCAGATCCACATGGGGTCACATGGGATCAAGTGACCCACTTGACTGATTTAAGTCAATAATTGTTAGAAATCTTTATCAATAAACCTTGCAGTGAGTTAAGACATAGTAAAAGTTCTTTATATAAACGTGTAGAGCTCTTCGCATATGTGCTAAAAGTGAAAGTATTAGCTTCCTGAAAGCCTCGCATCCATATTCTTCCAATCAAATCAACAAAATTAATTTATAGAAATTCACGACCTAGTTGGTGTTGTGTTTTTCTCGAGAGGCTTCTTTCATTAGACTCCTACTTACCTTGCTCTTACTGCTAGTAATAATAAAGCTCTTAATACATTGATGGCAATCAAGTCATTATCATGAATAGAGAAAATCTTTGGTAGTTGGCGTTCAATTCACATTGGTGAAAGTCTTCATCCATCTTCCAGCACAATCAACGGCGGACCCAGGAATGAAACTTAGGGTGTTAAAAGTTAAAGTAATAATTAATATAAATATAAATATAAATAAATACAAATATTTATATTAATAAAATTTTCGTTAGCTAATACATTTATAATTTTCGTCTAACGAGATTTCATCTTTTGAAAATATTGTATAATAATTTTATTATCAATATTATCAAATACATCATTCTCTATATACACAACTAAGGTATCATTCAACTATTGATCACTTATTCTATTTCACAAACGATTCTTCACAATATTCATTACTGAAAAAACTCTCTCTACACTAGCAGTGACGACTGATAAAATCAATACTAATTTTATCAACAAATAAAATAATAGAAATATTTTATCCTTCTTAGTTTCAACCATCATTCTTGCAGGATCTTCAATCTCATTCAATTCCATAAATTTGACATTAAAACGTATATATAAAGGGTCAATATCAAATTAAGAATCAAGTGTCATGAGTTCAAAGTCAAAAAATCTTGTGGATAAAGTTCAGCAAGGCAAATCAATTTCTGCTTATCAAAAGCAACAAAATTTTCATTTGGACATAATCATGCCAAACAAATAAATACTTCAGTGTTTACCTCATTGAGACGATTATTCAACTCTTAAAGCTATATATATGGGACACTATAAAATACTTTAATGCAAAACAATAGTCATTTGTTCTTTTATAGAGATATCACGAGATTCGTCAATCAATATAGAGAATAATGAATCTCCTAAATCTCTAATGATATCATATACAGTTTCACTTGCAACCGTACTTACAATGTTTTTTTGAATCTTAGGTAATGTTAATTTGAGATTATTTTGAGGTAATTGCAAGTTCAATTGATGAAGGCTATAGGGAAAAACATGACACCAAGGTTTTGAATTTCCATTAATTTATTTCATTGACTTGACTCAGAGGTGGACTCAGATAGGGTCACATGGGGTCAAGTGACCCTACTTGACTGATTTTTATCATTAACGGTTAGAAATTTTTATGAATAAACCTTGATTGCTGCTCTAAGAACTGTGTTGAGACATAGTAAGAGTTCTTTATATAGATGTGTAAAGCTCTTAGCGTATGTGTTAAGAGTGAAAGTTAGCTTCCTGGAAGCCTCGCGGTCCACTTAATTTATAGAAATTCACGACCCAGCTGGTGTTGTGTTTTTTCTGAGAGGCTTCGTCCATTGGACGCCTACTTGCCTTGCTCGTACTACTAGTAATAGTAAAGCTCTTAATATATTGATGGCAATCAAGTCATTATGAATAGAGAAAATCTTTGATAGGCAAGTATTAATAAAATATTTGTATTAATAAAAATTCTTGATAACTAATACATTCATAATTGTCCTCTGACGAGATTTCATTTTTGAAAAATACTGTATAATAACTTTATTATCAATATTATCAAATACATTCTTTTTTATATATATAACTAAGCTATCATTCAATCATTGATCACTCATTCTATTTCATAAATGATTTTTCACAATATTCTTTACAGAAAATGCTCTTTCTACATTAGCAGTGGCAACAAGTAAAATTAATACTAATTTTATCAATAGATAAACTAATAGACACACTATATACTACTTAGTTTCAACCGTCACTCTTGTAAGATCTTCAATCCCATTCAATTACATAAATTTGACATTAGAGCATACACTCAAAATGTAAATGCTAAATTGAGAATTAAGTACCATGAGTTTTAAGTTAGAAAAATCTTTTAGATAAAGTTTAGCAAGGTGCATCAACTTTTGCTTATCAAAAGCAACAAAATTTTTATTTAGATATAAGCATGCCAAACAAATAAGTAATCAAGTCTTTAACCTATTGAAATGATTATTTAACTCTTGAAACTGCATATTTAGGACATTATAAAATACTTCAATGCAAGACAATAGTCATTTATTCTTTTATAAAGATATCACGAGATTCATCAATCAATATATAGAATAATGAATCTCCTACATCTCTAGGGATAGCATTTATAATTTAACTTGTAATCATACTTATAATTTTTTCTGAATCTTTAGTAATGTTAATGTGAGATTATTATGGGGCAATTGCAAGTTCAATCGATGAAGCTTATAGGAAAAAACATGACACTAGGGTTCCGAATTTCCATTAAGTTATTCCGTTGATTTAACTGGAACATGGATGAGAAGACTTCACTATCCAATGTGAACGCAATGCCACCTACCAAAGATTTTCTCTATTAATAATGACTTGATTGCTGGGATAAATACATAGACATCCCCAAGATTTGATCTAAGTAACAAACTCACTCTTGTTATTCATAAAGTAACATAAAGACTCTCATTTTGATATTTTAAGTAACATTGAAACCCCTATTTTTATGTGTCAAAACTCTCATGTTTTCCAATTCTAAAGGTGTCTATATTACTTTATTAATAACAGGAATGAGATTGTTAATTAGACCAAACCTCGGGGGTGTCCATGTATTTACCCTCCTGATTGCCATCAATATATTAACAGCTTTGCTATTACTAGCAGCACGAGCAAGGCAAGTGGAAGTCCAATGGATGAAGCCTCTCAGAAAAAACACAACACCAGTTAGGTCGTGAATTTTATAAATTAATTTTGTTGAATTGACTGGAAGAATATGAACACGAGACTTTCCAGGAAGAGAACACTTTCACTTTCTAACCATTAATACGAAAGGGGTCACTCGACCCTATGCGGGTCTGCCTCTAAGTCAAGTCAATAGAATAAATTAATGAAAATTCAAAATCATGGTAACTTTAATAGCCTCCCTAAGATTCAGGAAGATTGCCAAGAACCCAAACATTTAGTAATTCTTTAATTTTCCATAATTATATGTAACCGTTATAATATTTTATTATTCTTTGATGAGTGTAGTCGCTCTGAACTGAGTACCCTACTGATTCAGACATCGCTCTCCAGTAAAGTGTGTGGGAGGTAATTGATATTTGTGCTCTTCATTTAATAATTCATGCAATGCGGTTGTCCAATCCTGTGGTGTGTTTAACACGTTTATGCTGGCATGGCATCATGGTGAAGGACAACTGTAAAGTGGAGCCGCTGACCCAAGACTGAGATTACTTGATTTTATTCTTTATTATGTTAATGACATGGTATGACAACGTCATCTAAGATGACATAATTATTTATTTTGGGGGAAATTACAATAACCCCCAATTAAATTAAATTTGAAGAGTATCTAATCCCACATTTTTATTAAACTAACATTTACCCCTAAATACCCTAAAAAATTAACACTTATCCTCTAAATATTTGAGGAGTAAGTGTTAATTTTACGAAAACAATAGTAATTTTTTGAAGGATTAGTATTAGTTTAGTAAAAGTGTGGGATTAAGTGTTTTTTTTAAATCTAATTGAAGTGTGAGAGTAAATTCCCCATTTTTTTTGTGACGTAGGGTGACAGTGACAGACACCTATATTGCACGTGTCACGACTTACTCACTTGAAGACCTAAAATATTTTTAATTAATTTTATAAATAAAATTCAATGGCAATTTTAACAATCCATAACGAATCCGAGTACACCTGGCCTCGGTGTGATTGATTCAATTGTGTCCGCCTTTGTCCATGTTTTGTTGATCTCGATTTTCTTCGACTCCATGTGCGAAGCATTAATGGCTGCGTTTTGTTTTATTACATTTTCGATTTGGACAGGTGCAGAACCGATTGGAACAAAAATTATTTTGGGGTAAAATTCCTTGACGTCCCTTAAGTTTACAAAATCACTTTAGTAATCAATAATTTTTAAAAATAACATAAACCTTCCATAGTATTAATTTGGAACATCACATCATCAAAATAATTTAGTGATCGTTTGGCACAGTTGCCAATGGTGTAAACACTGCAGCGAGCATCCTGGATGTGGATGGGGGATGCATGTGATGTGCATGTAAAAGTTCCCCATATGCTTCTCTCTTTCCTTTCGTGCTGGTTCCTCTGTCCTTCCTCCAGACCACAATATTTTGAACATGAGACTCGGAAGATATTGATGATCTTGTGGGTGCCTATTTCCAGATTTTCCGGAGGCATTTGTCCAACTATCCCCAACTTAATCTAGGCAAAATCAACCTTAAGACTTTTAACGAAACAAAAGAAAAAGTTTCCTAAATAAACCATTTTCTTTTCCCCCAAGTGTTACCCCAACCAAACGTGGCCTTAGTGTTTATAAAAGAAAATAAAAATTACCACCTCAAGGGGTGAAAATACCTTTTAAGGGTATGCTTAAACTTTAAAACTTACAAAACAAAAATAAAAAGTAATATATTTTTTGACTGTAAGCTTCGTCATTTAAATTGGTGTATTGTTACTAGAGTCGACTAAAAAATTATGTTTTATATTCAACTTTGGGTATGGAAACAACCAAATTTTATGTTCCTCTATTAATCTTGTAATAAAATGTTCAAGTTTATTTATTTATTTTTATATTGTTTAACTATAAGCTTTGTCATTTGAATTGGTAAAAGTAGCGACCCGGATTTCAAAAATAGTGATTTAGGGGTGTTAGTAAAAAGATTTCAAAGTTAAAAATCATAAAAGTGGATATTTTTTACTTATATGGGGTGTCACAGACGTGGTGACGTCGTATATGTAAGTTTTAGGGAAATGGGACTAAATATAATTTTCATTAGTTCGTGGATTTTTCGTTTAGTGCCCAATTTGTAGATTTTGAGGGCCTCATGAATAAATTATAGATAAGGATGGGTTTATATTGAGATTTCGGGGTTTCGGGATGATTTCGTGAGATTAGGAAAGGTTTGTAACATTATTAGAAGACCCCGGAACCCAAGTCTATATAAACTACAGAGGAGGCCAATATTTTTAGAGAACTACAGAAACACCCCTATTCACCGGATAAGGCGCCCTCATTGCCGTCTTCGATGATGCTTCGTATTCTCGGTGAGTTAACCAATGAGATGGGTGGCGATGGAAAGCTCTCGGGACGTTGATCATCATGGTGTCCTCCGTTTTCCGGTCCCAGGCCTGCATTCGTCGAAATGACGCCAAAAAAGTTTGATAACATCAACGGCGATCTCCCTTCTCCGGTGACATCAGGTTGCATCACTAGTCAGGATCTCTTCCCCTCGGTCTAAGGATCCTGGAACTAGTCCCTGATCATCGGTATGACGCCGAAATCGTCAAAAATCGATGAAAAACCCTTTGGCTGCCCTTGCTCCGATCTGTCGTCTCCAGTCACCGTCTTACCTCACTGCCGGTGCCGTTGCACTCAACTTATCGAGACGATTCTGATGGTGGTGCCCGATCACCGTTCCCGATTGCCTAGCATTTTTTCGGTGAGTGGACGCCTTCCACAACTACAACCAGCTAATTACAACAGCTCCCTGGCTTTTGATCCTTAGGGTTTCACCCCCCATGAGAGCCCCCTCCAGCCTTGATACTTGACAAATTCACCCCTGTCATATTTGATCCTATTTCATTTTGAGATCCGGGTTATTTAAATTATTGTTTGGCATAGGGAATAGAACGTGCATGTACTTATATGTAAATGGTTGATTTGTGAATATATGATATTTTATGTTATATATGTATGTGTAATTGTGTGTGATGGGACAATTGGGACACGGGAAAACATGTGTAACTGTTTGTATGGTTGGATGGTCGAGACACGGAGGATAAGTGTACGATCATGTGTAACAGACGAGTAAAGCCTAGACAGTACATGGAAAGTATGCATGTAAGCATTCGTGACTAGATAGATAGGATACGGTAGAATATGGACGGTTAAGATTAGTGGGATGGATGAGATATCGATGATACGTGTGTGAACACATACGATGGGACATACGAGGCATGGACCGCACGTGGGTGTACATGTATGATGCGATAGGTGAGATACAAGTTATACGCAAGTATAATCGTACACGACGGGACTAGCTATGTTACGGGCTGGGCGTATATGGACACACTCGTTAGGATTGATGGTTACTAAAAATATGCGTATAGTGATGAATCACAGGTATGTGAGGTACATGTGTGGACGTGAGGATTAACCAGCTTGGTGCGTGATAATCCTATGTAGGAGGACTAACCGGTTGATACGTGGTAGTCCAATATGATAGGGATTACCTTGCCTTGTGAGCAGGATCTCGATGTGACTGATATGTATAGTGTTAGGCCTTGGATTGGCTCGACGGATCTGGGATCCAAGAAAAACACTGATGTTGTGATGATAGTGTTTAGCCTTATGGTGGCCAGTTGATCTGGAGCCCAAGAAAAACATTAGTATTGTGATGATAGTATTAGGCCTTGTGGTGGCCAATTGATTTAGGGCCCAAGGAAAACAATGAGGATATGATGAGGGTGTTAGGCCTTATGGTGGCCAGTTATTCTAGGGCCTAAGAAAAATACTACTGTTGTGATACTAGTGTTAGGCCTTAGGTAGCCAGCTGATTCGGGGCCTAGGGAAAAGACTAGGTTGGATATTTTGGTATACATGAATGTGATTAGTGCACGAGAGATGCGTACATGTCGTACGTGTGACACCGGTATTGATTGAATAGCGAATTCAGTATATATGTGATCGAGTATTGAAATTACTGGGAGTGTTTATATGTGAGTTATCTTATGCATGCTTGGATGTTAAAATATTATAGAACTGTGTAGTATAAAAATTCATACTGGGCTGTGTTGCTCACTCCTTCCTCCACAGGCACTTGAGGTTAGGAGTCAGGCATTGATTATCCGAAGCTCATATAGAGGATCTTGGACAGTCAGTGGTATGTTTGGGTAGACAGAGTGAGTGTGTCGGTTAGTGTTTACTTGTCTATTTTAAAAAGAAAAATTTTGTAACCCGTTTTTCAATGTAAATATTTTGATTAAATTGATTTTATTTTATTTATTTACACAGTGACCCTCAGGATTCCTGTATAAAGGATTCTGGGTCACCACAGTAAATATATACATTATGTTTTATGTATAAATTCTATTACAATATATCATTAATCATAGCTTAGAGAAATTGAGTCTGAGATTTGCGCCTCTTGTTTAATTTCCTTTTAAGATTAGGTTTATGATTTGTTTCCATTTAAGATTCTATTTTTCTAGTTCTAGTTGACTTCTATAATAATAGAATGAATAAAAAAGTATAGTTATTAAATCAATAGCCGTCCTACTCCTATAAGGCTCTTATTACGAATAGAAAATCTTCATATAGACCTATAAATATAGGTATTAAGAATCGATTCTAGTTATGATGAGATAAAAAGGCTAGATATAATAGGTAAATACTTTCATCAGGTTCTGGGAAGAGACAAAAAGGAAATGTAGGATCTATACCAGTTGAGCAATGATAGTAAGTCTTCAGGTGCTAATATATTTGGAATTGGTTAGAGCATCAGTTTAATGTGTTATCTCTTATACTCTTGTTATTTATGATCAAATTGATTTATCTTTTCATCCATAAATGTAGACAATTGATACCAAACCATATCAAATATTTTATCTCTTTGTATTATTAAAATTTTTACCAGTTCTAATGTCATGATATTTCCACATAATTATCTTACAAATGATATAAGAGATAGTCTATTTTTCTCGTAAATGGTATCATAGCCTAGTTGAGGTTTAGAGTTTGCATTAATTCTCTTACAAATTCTAATAATATTACTTTTGAAACTTTATAAAAATTTTATTGTATAATTTAAGAAAATGCCTATAAAGGGTTTTACGTATATAGATCTTAGACATTTGCTTCTCAATCTCTAGTATATAGATCTTAGACATTTGCTTCTCAATCTCTAAAGGCAAGTTTAATACAAGTTTTCTATTGGTGTTAATTTTATCAGCACTCAAATCTTCATGACATTGACGTACTAGTGCCTTATAATTGCGTTATGAAATCAACTAAAGAATTCTTTTTAGGGACGTACCTGTTGAAAAAAGCATGAGAAACTTTCCACAAGTCACTACATTTAACTTCTCAGTAAATTTATTCTATAATATGTAGTCTAGGGAACTTCAATTTCATGGATTCTATGCAGCGTGATCTATCCAGCGCCACGGCACCAATTCGATGATATTGAAAAATATTTTGGGGCGCAAGGCCTCAGCGCCTAAACAACTGCAGCCGTGGTGCCAGCCCAATGATTTAAAAGAAACGAGCCCATCGCTTTTCATTTCGAACACACGTATCTCT
>JANKKC010043602.1:0-12556 GCA_026225755.1 Bursera bipinnata | reverse complement strand
TCATTTTATAACAGTTGATATCAACACTTGATACAAAAATTAGTTATCAAATCGGTGATTAATATTTATTAAATAAATAAAATAATTGTAAACAAGTGTTGCTAATTTATACTTTAAAATATAAGTAAATAAATAATTTTTTTTAATCTCAAGGTGTTTTCAAATTAATTCTATTCATTTTTTTTAATTTATAATCGATTAACAAATTGATAAGTTCACCAATTACGGGTGGGCAATGGTTGGGTCGGGTCAAGTTTGGTCCAATCCGAAAAAAACCTGAACCCGATCGGATCACAAAAAATGAACCCAAAATCGGGTTTTGGAAAAAATGAACCAATCAAGTTAGGGTTGATCGGGTTCAGGGTGGTTTTTCGAGTTCGAACCGAGTTAAATTCATGTGTTTTTATATAATAAATAATATTTGTTTACAAAATTGTTATCAAAATGAGATATAACCCAATAATAAATTTGTCAAAGGTGTAAGTGAAGGTTAAGGGTTCAAATTTTAGTGTCTGCAAACTATTTTAAACATTTTCCTTAAAAATATTTCGAGTTGAGTCAAGTTTCGGGTTTTTAAGACCCATCCCTATCACTTGATCATTGATTTTCTTACTATATGACTAAGCTATTTGGCAGGAAGCAAAATTACTTAAAATATTTCATTTGATCATATGACCCACTTATCTATTGTTCGATGACTAAGCTATTTGGTAAAAGATAAAGATTATTGTTCGATGACTAAGCTATTTGGTAGGAAGCAGAATTACTTAAAAGGAGGTCTGAAATCCCTCTATTACAAATAAGTCTCTACATTGAAATAGAATAACATAGACAAAACTGCTTTCATTGCTTCAACAATTCTATTTTTCATATAAATTTCTTTGACATCTGGTCAAGCAATGAGAAGAAATCGTACAATTTCATCATAACAAAGTTGTTTTTTTTTTTGCCCCCCTATGAATCACTAATATGTTTAAAATACAATCTTTGCACAACTCACAGACCATCACTCTATTAACACTTGATTTGATTATCCAGAGCTCACAAGGGAATTAACAATCTGCAAACGAAGACCAGGACGTTTGGCAAATTGCCTAATGTAAACTGATCCTCACTCCAATCAGCAGAGCTTACGCTTAGCTGAAGCTTAATCACAGTATTGCATTCTTAAAGTTCCCAAGGCCCTTTAAACAATCTTCTTTGGTTTTATGGGTTTTATGGGCATATTGCCATCATCCTCCAGATCACTGAAAGAAATGTCATCTTCATTACCCATACAAATTGCAGTCTCATTGTATACACCAAAATCTGAATCTTCCTCTGGCCAGTCATCCTCATCATCTTCATAATTTTGGATCTGTATTTTCGAGGATGGACCAACTGATAAATGCTTTTCAGACACTGGCTTTTCCTCAATAACAGATTTATCAATTAACTGAACAGTACTTTCAATTGGATGCTTCTCAGTCTCATAATCTGTCATCATGGTAGAAGTGGTTCGTTCAGAAGCATACGTCCTGGACATAACCTCAGAAGTGGCACAGTTAGATGGGGAAGGAACAAGGTCATCGTGCAGTACATTAGTGCCATCTTTTACATAGAAAGTGCTTCTTCCAAACCAGTCAGTTTCTGGCTTTGTTTGCTTTTGTAGCTCCTGCATCCACATTGCTCTGGCCTCCACTACCTGCAAACAATATGTCATAGAACTGTGACAACTTATAAACCATCCTTTTTACACACACGTGCAAAAATTTCAACTTGGTTATTACTTATTTCAGATTGAAACAGCTTTGGACCAGCAAAATGTTTCCAGTTACCTGGGGTGTAGACAAAACCTCTGCATCATGTTTGTTGAGCCTGGAATGCAGCAGTACGAAATAAACAATCCAAAAGTAATTCTCACTCATATGACAAGGGCAAAGTTCAATTCTCAGAGCAGCTAATCTAGGAGCCAGTTGTTGAATTGCAAAAGCATGTTCCTTTTGAACATCAGACATGTCAAAATCTGAAAAAGAAAAGACAAACAAATTTAGCACGGATCACAGATGCAAATACTAGACAGAATTGAGTGAACAAATAAGTAAAAAATAAAAAAGAGACGTGCAATTGATTTTCTACAAAAACAGAAAGCAAAGGATGGTACATCATTGTTATATCATTATACATATTGCAAATGTCAAGGGACAAGGAACAACACATAAAAAGGTGTCTCATATTGAGACAGTAAATTGGATGTGGAAGTTGTAGATGTTAAAATGTCAAGCATGATAGTCCACTAAGAGTTGACCAATTAAACATTGAACCATATGAAATCATAATCTAATCACAAGATGAAGATGGGAGATACCTTAAGATTATTTGCACATAGAGAACTATGATTTATAGGACATTATCCTATGGACACAAGAGCAAACAACACTTACATTCACAATGTACAATGTCCCTGTATTCAACGTGCTATGCACTTTTTAACAGATTCATTATTTCATAAATGTTCCACTGATTATAGGTCTTCTACAAGCAAACAACCACTTAAATTGAGTCAAATAAATATATTTAACATAGTTAATCCACAAATTTTTTTATAGGAATAAAACCTAAGTACCGAACATATTTTGGAATGGACACAAGCATAAACTTGTCCCTTCGTCTTATAGGACTATGTTAAAACACAACAGTCATGAGTGCCTTACATCATCATAATATGTACCCATGACCCTGTCTAAAAAGAATGAATATAATAAACGTTTCAAGACCATAACATGAAGGTGAACAATCACGAGAGAATGCATATTTGATTGTTATCAATGAAAAGATATTACGAACTTCACTCAGCTGGCCATGATGCTGAGTAAACAATCACAGTACATGCCAAAAAGACCATGAAACAGATAATGAAGAAAAATGACACCGGATTTGATTCCATTCCAAGATCAGTCAAGTTTAAATGGGAGATATATGATTAGGATCATTAGGTTTGCCAGGTTCAGTTTCAAGACTACCCATAAAAGAACATATAGAAAACTAAAAGAAAGTAGATCCACTCCAACTACTCACAAAATCAGAGCACACATCAGTATAATATCCTTAAATATTTGATAAAAATACAATATAACCTAGGAAAGTATATAAGCATGTGATCAAATGATTATAAGTATACCAGTAATGGATTTCCAACGGAATTCAAAACACATATAAGCACTATAGCCATAGCGCGCAGCGTACAGCTTAAAGATCAAAGCTAATTAACACATCAACAAGCAGCATTAAGGAATTGAAAAGACAAAAATTGAAGAGAAAATGCAGTGATTTAGCACAAACCATCCAAGTCTTCTTCCTCATCTATGGGAAAATCCAACCAAGTCTCTGGATGATGCGCAATATTACTCGCAAAAGCTAACACTTCATCCGTGATCCCAACCACACTCAATTCCTCCTCTTCCTCCTCCTCCACTTCCTCATTTACCTCCCTATTTCGACCCTCATTTTCCTCCGATCCAAACGGCAAATAATTCGAAGCCATCTTTGATATCTCCGAAACGCCGCCCCTAAACTTTCCGCCGATCGCCGACTTCTCCAGATCTTCTTCGTCTGATTGATCCGAAGACTCTGATTCGTGGAAATTACGGCTGGAATCTGGCTGATGATCATCCATTGATGGAGGTGGAGCGAGAAATGACGCAACCCCCCAGAATTGGCGAGTTAGGGTTTGTTTGAACTCCGTCAAGTCTTCTTTAACTCCACGCGAATGGGCGTCATTTTCTTCCGAGTCCGAAAATGATTGAGATGGTTCACCATTGGGTGCGATTTGATGAAGGTTGGTGGGTGAGGAGGGGTCGAGGTGGGTTCGGTGTGGTACGACGTCGTGATCTTCGTCTGCATCGTCGTCGAGACGGAGAGAGTTGGCGAGAGAGCGAGCAAGCCATGACATTTTTTTATTTTCTCTTTTTGGATTCTTGAGGGCTCGAATGCGATCAATTAAAAGCTTTGGGTTTAAAATGGTTGCCGCTGTGTTGGTGACGGAACACGTGAGTGTTTGCCCACTGTGATCAATTTATCACCCTATTGGATAATGCCACGTAAGAATAACTCATTTATATGCACACGTCTGTTATTATTTATTTATTTATTTTAATAAAATTATCTTATTTCAAATTTGTACATAGGTTGAAGTTATGACTTAGGAGTCTAAGTTATGAACTTTATTGTAATTGCAATTACCATACATGCCAAAGGAAGAAAAAGTTTGTTAATGTAGTTGGTGAAACATTTTGGCTTCATACAGGCTACGATTAGAGAGGGTGTACGTAGGTGTAACTACAAACTACCAAATTTCTTATCAAGGCGGGCAATTGAAGGGATAACCTTGGCATTCAAAAGAAGGAAAACTGCCATCACCCGTACCCAGTGCCGCAGCCTGCTCACCTTTTAAGGTAGACAGAATTTCTACCTTCTTTTGCTTCCACTCGTGTATGTTTCTCTTCGGTGGCTAGGGGTGTGCTTCTGCGCTCTTTCGTGCCAACAAAAGTGTAGAATCAAGGGCCCAAAGATACTGACTGAATTTTTGTCTCCCCTGCATTTATATACTTTCCTTTTCATTTTTTAAATTATGTTCAAGATTCCGGTTAAAAGCAACGTACATTCAGCTTAAGATTGAGTAAGTAAGTGCCTTTTGCAATTGGAGGGAATAACAAATGCTACGCAATTTCGAAATTACATTCAGCAAAGTCTCTCAATCAATTTACTTTTCCTTTTTCCTATCTTTCCTCGTGATACAAAGACCCTTGAAAGACGACACAGTTTTCCGTATCAGAGTGGTGCAATGAGTTTAGAATTGGGAAGATTCAAGTAAGCACTAGTTATGGCTGTTAATTGTACAAGAGTTTTACATCAAAAGCCCGAAAGATCTATAAGGCTCTACACTACCGAGATTCAATATGAAACACCGCTTTAAACCCCACAAAAACTTGAAAAGAAAGGGATCAATT
The DNA here is from genome assembly GCA_026225755.1 of Bursera bipinnata. Taxonomy (NCBI): domain Eukaryota; kingdom Viridiplantae; phylum Streptophyta; class Magnoliopsida; order Sapindales; family Burseraceae; genus Bursera; species Bursera bipinnata. Next base: position 7,568 of record JANKKC010043602.1, on the reverse strand, counting down.
TTACAGGGCAACCAAGTGAAAACTAACTACAATTACAGTTGCAAACGTATGACTAGAGGAGTACCCTCCCACATCCCTTCCCTGCATTCTCATAGCCATAACCTTCTCCACTCTGCTCATTATAGAGACATTCTTTATACCAGTTTCATGTGGATTGTAACTATTTTGCAAGCAATAGCAAGATTTAATCACAATCTCCCTTAGATTATTCGAGCCTGTTGGCGTAATGCTAGCTTATAGACAGCGATGACTTGCAGTATGCAACTAGCTTGAAACAATCCAATTTATGACGCTTCTTCGGATAAAATCAACTGTAAAACTGAACTTTTTTAGTATTCACAAGGGAGGTGAAAAGGGTACCTCAAGAGCACCTGCGAGCTGAGTTTTGAACTCTGTTCAATCCCAAAAGCACCTTTGTCCATTGGGAATGAAGCACAAGAAAAGGAAGCGCTGTGTATATCAAAAATTTGCCATTTTCCTTCACTGTATGGTTCTTGTAAGCTTACACTTCGAAATGAATAATGTCGCAGAGTAATTAAGACTACACAATTTCAAGAGCTCCGCTGAACGCTGCTTCAATACAGGACTGCAGCCACTCTGTATTACGAGAAGTAGCTTGGCTGCCAAACCTGCATCAACAGCAAGTGAAGCACATTCATCTGGTGCAAGTTTGCAAACGGCCCATAATATCGACAACGCAAACTGAGTACAGCTCTCAGAAACTCTCATCAACAACTTAACCACATTTGGTATTGTGTTGGGACAATCTTTCAAAGCCAATCTTCCCTCTGGAACCGTTGACAAAACCTCTAGGACAAAAAGTGCTAACTCCAAACACTCACTATTAAAACAGGGCAACAGCGTCACCAACTGAGGAACCGCTCCAATGCTGACAAGCGAGTTCCTAACTGACTCATGTGAACAAATTGTCTTAAGCAAGCCAAGTCCAGCCAATACCCCATTTTGGTGCCTCTTATCCTTCACTAACCTCAACAAACCAACCAAAAGACTCAAGCTTGACACATTTTCCGACCCGAAATCATTTGCTTCCATTAGAACTTCAATCAATCTTGTGCAATTAACCTTCGTTTCAATTGTACCCTCATTTAACATATCCACCATTAACGATATCTTCGCTGGCTGCAGCAAATTCTTCTTCGACTCCAGATCAAGATCCAAGTTCACAAGAATCCCAATTGCCTCTGACCCAACTGCATGAGTAGTAAAAGGACCCAGCAACAAAGTAATCAAACCAACACCATTATTACCTACAACCGCCTTTTTCGCTGTTGAATGAACACTCACGAGCTGTCTAAGCTCTTTAAGAGCTTGAACTCTAGCTTGACCTTTAACCTTCTTCAGAATCTCCAAAATCTCGATAGCCCTTCCTTGCACATCCTCTGACTTCTTCTTCATGGCAATATATTTGTGGGAGAACCAGCTGTAAATGAGTTGTTGAAGAGTCTTGTTAGGAGTGACTGAATCGTCCCAGAGTTCTTGCATTGTTGTAGGGCATGTGTAATGGCCCAGAGAGAACCATTTCAAAATGTTGGATCTCTCATAGGTTTGGCCAGTGCAGAGAGTCACTGGCTCTTGCATTGGGTCTAATGAGATTGGACAGATGAACACTGATGGCACATCAATTGATTCCAGCTCTTGTATCATTTTCTTCAGATCCAGCTTCCCTGCATCACCAGCATAAACTGGACCACCAATATCACCGCCCAAAATGCCATCTTTCACGGCTGTTTCTAGATCTAGAACTTGCCCACCACCACCACCACTCACATCAAGCTTAGGAGGCTGATACATAGGCATTTTTTAATATACTAGCAAAGCAACACGAGAGGGAGAGAGTGCTTAATGAAGACCTGTTAATAGATTTCAAAGCTATCTAGAGACATCTACAACACGAAGCCTGTGGGAAAGGAAAAGGGGAAAAAAGAAAAGAGATAGCAAGAGCTTTCTTTCTCTTTCATTGATAACAGGAAACAACAGGGCTTATCAAAGGGGACATCTTTTCTCCATTCTCTGCTTTTTGGCTCTTTATCTGACTCTTTCTCTGGTCAAAAGACTAACATTCATCATCATCATCATCATCATCAACAAAGACATGATGGAGATGTAATCTTCTCTAAAACCAAAGCTATAGTTTCATTAACTTCCTCTTCAAGCTCAAAAAAGGGTGAAATCATCAACACCCCAGATCAGGCAATAAAGGAGAGAGAAAAAAAAAAAAAAAAGAGGATAAAATCCACTCACATCTCAACAGTAACAAGTACCCATCACCCACCACAGCTATCAAATCACCAACTAATACAAAAATTATAACTTTTAAATTATGGAAAATAAAAGACATGAAATAATGGAAACACCCAGAACCATACCTAGTTATAGACAGCGTGAGAGAGGAATGCAGAAGAAAAAGAAAAGAAAATTAAAAATAAAAAAGCTATCTTCTGCACAGTCTTCTCTACTGGTCTTCTTTTGGGGCAGGTTTATTTTTAGTTTTTCTCTTTTAAAATTGTGATTTTTCTCGGGTAAATACAATATTACCAAGAGTGACTGGCTATAGCCAGTGATTCAACCCCAAGTAACTGTGCACCACACGTGCAGTGCTATCTTTACTTCTTTTGTCACCGTTGTATCCGGTTTTCTATTATTATTTTTTCTTTGTTTTGTGGGAAATTTAATAAAAAGTAGTTTTTTTCACTTTTCTAGGCGTTCTGGCCCCCTAAAGAGCGATGATATTGAGATTTGAAGACGCAACCTCGGTCAGTGGTCAAAAAGACGAAATGCTGTTGCCAAGGGAATTATTAGAGGGTAAAATGCTTACAACGACATCGTCGGTCCTTTCATCATATCAATTGAAACCCTTTTCACAGGTGTCATGTGTGAAAGACAACTGATGAGAGTTGTAAAAGGCTCTTTCTAGTTCTACCTCTACGTATCTCGACAGCAAAAGTATTCTGTATACTACAAGCAGTAACTTTGAGATAATTCATAATGAGAAAATAATACGGTGTTAATAACTATTCATTTTCTTGCTCATCGTGGTGTGAACAACTTAACTAGTCCCTGTGTGCGTTAAAAAATGCCTCGTCTTTGAATTTGTGTGGGACTATCAACGACAGTGACAAACATACCCAAAATTCAGAGAAAGCGGGCATTGTATGAAAGCCAATATCTGCTTTCCAATTTGATCAGGCTCAACATCACAACATGTCATCGAATTAATATTCATTTGCTGCACACACCAACCTATCTATACTTCAAAAATTTGAACTCTCTCTCTGTCTTACAATTTCCCACGCATAAATGTATACATGGATTTATATAGACGATAGCAGTCATCAATCAAGTATTTATGGTTCTACCCAAACTTCAAAGAGTACCAGTAGCATGGTTTGCAATCTCATATACATCTTTAATTGCATTTTCTGTTCTGGGTTGAAAGGTACGTCCAGTAAAACTTGTCAAACCTTTAAATAAAAGGAACTTTAATACGTCAAACGCACCCTTGAAGCAACATCGATCGGTGGATCTTGTCCAACAAAATATAGCATTAGTTAGACAGTTTATATAAAATTTGTAAGATCATATATTACTTTTATTCTTAAAATAAACGACTGGTCGTTCGAATGTTAAACCACTTGCAGAATACGTCATCGTTGATCACCAGCTATGAAGAAAGAGTGATGCAGATACGCCAGGGTTGCATGTTTGTGCAATTAAGAAAGTTAGTTGAAACACATGAAACTGATGGATTATGGATACCTTAAATAACAAAGAGAATATAGTTGTTGTGCACTAACACAAATTAATCAATAGCAGCAAACTTGCTCGTTCTTTAGCTAATGCATTTAATTTCTCAACAAAAACTGCTTTAGGCTCCATTTGATTTGCCTCTGTTATGCCCCACCCATATCATGCACACATACATATATATTATATATAAACCAAGATTTCGGCTAACAAAGTCCATGTACATGCATCTTATTACGTCTTTAATTTAAATATTGGAGTAGCATAATCTCCAATTGCAGTCTGTAGACCAACACAAACACATGCAGCAAAATCAGATAAACTTTAATGGATTCCATCCATGCATAGAGTTGCAGGTTATCCAGAATGACCCAAAGTTCCTCAAAGCAGTCAACGACAGAATACATGAACAGTGAGATTCCAGTACAGTATTAATGAACTTCTTTTTAGCTTTCTCTCCATTAAAAAAAAGAAGAGGGACCCGAGACTTGAAATTCGAGAACTGAATAGGCTTTTGAATTAATTCAGCACACACGCTGGGTTGGACTTGGACCCAACAATGAAAAGCTTCCTCTTCCTCATCCTCCTGAGGTGGACCTAAGAAAAACCTTTTGAACATCATAGTAAAATAATGCTCTGTCTCCGATTATTATTTATTAGATCATAATTTTTTGTCTATAAAATAAATTAAGAGGAGGGAGGAGGAAACTGGGAAGCTGAAGGTGAAGCCTCGTGCGGTGGGCCCCACTTAGAACATGCCTTTCCTAAAGTGCCAGCTAAGCTTTGACCAGTCTACTTTTTGACCACTTTGATCCATTTCATTCCATGGTCCCTCGTGCACTTGGCGTGCTCTCTGGCTAGCACCACACTGACACGTTGTGGTGGGAACAGTGAGGACGCTGCCATTTAATCTCTGATTTATCAGTCTATTTTATTTATTTAATCGACCCCATTTACATCTTAGGTACGGGATCCAGATCCTTGTTCTGAATTAGACAAGATCTTAGACCCGTTGTTGTGAATCTACGTTGATCCCACCATATGATTTAAGAAACTTGTGTAAGAGCTTTTATCAACATATTTTTATCGGGAATCCGGGATGTATACATTATTCGTACAATCTGTAATCTGGCCTAGCCCATTTTATTTTATAATAATAAGCACTTACAGTGGGTCAGCCCACAGGCTATACCATTCTGGTGCCAACAAGCTATTCATGATGAATGCCATTACATACGAGTAGGATATAGTTTTGCTTTTTGCGGAAAAAAGGAGCCCTTTGACCCTGTTCGGCAAACTACCACGAGATAAGACGAGAGCTTGCATTTTTCAATACAAAATACCAGGCTCTTAATACTAAACGTTAGATTATGGTGAAAAAAGACTTGTAAAATTAGCATCTCACATGCTATTTAAATACTACTACTTACCTTTATAAAGAGGCAGAATCCCACATTGGTGATTGCACAAAGATCTTCGTTACCTCCATGGTGATGATCTCACCATGGAGGCATATACGATCATCATATATAAACCTTATAAAAAGCTTAACCATCTTACTGTATCAGGGTTTATGTCGATGATCCAAATCAATCATTCATTTTCAAGGTGTGGAGTAAAAGATTTCTCATGTTTATAAACTCATACTCCATTTAGCGTTATCATTAATCATTCAAATGCGAAAAACTAAAAATCATCTAGGTATAGACAACAAAGAATCTCAGGAAGTAAAAAATAAATAAAAGAAATCCTGATCAGATGTTTCGATTCATTCGGGTGATATGTTCGTATTCCCTTCGATAGTTTGATATTTTCTACATAACTTTACTCCTAACTTGAGAATTGATATCAGAAATTTCACCTAGTATTTCCTGAAGGGCAATATCATCTTTGAGTATTAACGTATGAGAAACTTCATTAATTCTAATTACCTTAACCGATTGATTTTCGTTATCAGCCCATAGCGATTCAAGCGCCAACAAGCTAACCATATTCACTGTCCCATCCCCGTCACCATAAACAACATCTGGCCGCTCATCAAAACCACTTTTTGTATAGATTAGCGTCTCGGGGGTCCTCACACCGCTCCCAACAATGCAGGTAACGGGCACCTCAGGCGCAATTAACTTTTCCACCAAAGGTAAAATTCGTGACATATAAGGATAAGCCCCTTCAGGAAATCCAATGTCGTAGAGAAATTGTGGAATGTCCTCGGCTGAATAAGTAGCATTTGGGGTGATAACCAGTGGATTTTGCCTGCCAAATATTTTGATACTAGGCAGTAGCCATAGGTTACTTTCGGAGCTCCTCTGCTCCTGTCTCACTATCAATGGATCAACAAGCGGCACTCCTAGTGTATATCCAGAAGCAAAAGTGAGCATTTCTTCTACAGTGCCACCCCATGGAGCAGAAAGTGCAACAAAGTGTTTGATAAATTTTTTGCGCCAAGAGAGTGGGTTTCTGTTGAGGAGTTGTTGGACAAATAGGCCTCCTAAGCTGTGGGAGAGAAGTATCACTGGTTTTCCATCATTAGAAGCGCTTGCATTTTCTACCAAAGCTTTTAGGTCTTCTAAAAATTTGGAACCAACGTGGGATGGATGACCTTCTGCTGCTAATCCATATCGAAAATCGTATGGAGCCCCAAACAGGCTTTCCCCTGTCACATAACCTATCCGTTCTAGAGATTCAACTAAAGGTGCCATGTACGCTGTAATGTGCCTGCACATGTAAACATTGTTAATTGAATTTGAAAAGAGCTTCTAACAGCTTATTCACCAATTAAAACAAAAGCAGTCTCTAATTTATTGGAATTAATCAAACGATAAGCATATAGACATGTGCACATTAAAATAAATTGCTCACAAACTTACTTGAGATCGGGGTCAAGGTACAGAAGGGACTGAGTGGAACCAAACTTAGGAACTCTGGTTTCAACGCCAGGGGCATTATAAAAGTCATCTAAATCAGGATCATAGTAAAGCGTCATACGGTCAGCAAAGCACTCGGTAAATGGAGCAAGCAGAACGCTGGCGTCAAACCATAGCCTGAACCATCCGTTCCTGTCCTTGCAAATTGGATACCAACGATTGCACAACAAGCTTGTGGGCTTGTAGTCACTGGTTAGCCGAGCTTCTAACTGGTTACCACCATTTCCGGGTACCAAGATCAGAGGATGGAGATTGGTGGATGCTTGACAAGTGCATATCATCATCATGGCTATTGTAACTATTGTTAACTCCAAAACTAATCCTTTCATGACCTCTTGTTTCTCTTTTTTCTTATCCACTGATCAAGATGCAGCAGGGGATGGCGTAACAACGGGTCTACGCCTGCCTTCTTACTTCAAAACTCCATGGTGTCTGTAGACTGTACAATTATTCTGTGGTGGATGATGCGTTGTGTTACGTTATCTTGCGTGCGGTTAACTACCTGGGTCCCCGAGAGATTACAATATGGGGACCCAAATCTATGAGCCCGTGNATCTTATCTTGCGTGCGGTTAACTACCTGGGTCCCCGAGAGATTACAATATGGGGACCCAAATCTATGAGCCCGTGGGGAAGTAGATTTAGAATGAGATTGGGCCTGGTTTGTACAACTATCCATGGGCCTTGTTTAGGTGACAACTTCCGTAAATTTCGACGGTTATGCACAGGAAAGGATTGGCTTGAAACAGTTGTGTAGTTTTACCGGGTAGATGAGATCTACCGTCAAAGATTAATTGTTCAATAATATTATAGGTATAAAATCTATATCTTAATTTTATATTCTAACTGTAATATAATGTTCTATGAGTGGTAAAAT
>JANKKC010043601.1:0-12548 GCA_026225755.1 Bursera bipinnata | reverse complement strand
TTGTGTATTTTCTAGTTATAATATGTCTTTCTAAATTTTTAGCTAAGGCTAGGAGTGAAACACTCATTTCTTTACACATTTCTTGGTTGCTTTTAATTCAATACTGCATCTATCTTGTCTGAATCCACTGAAATTTCTTTTTTTGACATCATGTATCTTGAGAATTTCACCTCTGTCAACCAGAACCCATATTTACTTAACTTGGCATACAAATAATATTTCCTTAATGTCTAAAACACTATTTACAAATGTAGTACATTTTCTACTTTGGATGAAGAGTATACCAAGACATCATCCACAAAGACCACTGTGAACTGATCCAAATACAGTTTGAAAATTTTATTCATCAAGTCCATGAAGGTGGAAGTTGCATTCATCAATCCAAATGACATCACCAAGAATTCATAATGTCTATGTTAAGTACAAAAGGCTATCTTTGATACATCCTCCTCCTTTACCCTTAACTGATAGTACTTTAAATGGAGGTATATCTTGAAAAATATTTTGACTCTCTTAACTGGTCAAACAAATCATCAATCCTTGGTAAGTGATACTTGTGCTTTATTGTGACTCGGTTTAGCTGCCTATAGTTTATACAAAACTGTAAGAATCCATCTTTCTTTTTCATAAATAATGCCAGTTACTAGGCCGAATGAAGCCTTTACTCAACAACTCTTCTAATTGTGACATCAATTCTTTTAACTCTGAGCCATACAATATGGAGCAAATGATATAGGTGAAGCTCCCGGATGCAAATCAATACCAAATTTCACCTCTTTCATAGGCGGTATTCCTACGAACTCCTCAGGAAACGGATCAAAAAATTCACTCATTACCCTTGGGAGTTTAGAAACTTGTTCATCAAAATCATCTGCTAGCATACTTGCCATCATTTTCTCACTTCTCTTCGTTTTGATACACTCCACAAGCGATAGGGTAAAGGTGTTTGTTACCCCTATAGAAACTAAACTCAAATCCCTTAGGAGTCCATATCGTTACTTTCTTCTTGTAACAATCCAATGTGGCTCTAAAAGTTGATAAGCAATCCATTCCTACTATTACATCGTACTCAGAAAAGTCTATGAGTATCATATTAAACCTCAACTTATAACCCCTAATTTCCAATATAAAAGAAAGAATACTTTCCTAGTTTCTATTGTGCTACACATCAGTGACATTACACTCAACCCATGTTCTAACATTTCAGTTTTTAATCCCAATGCACATACAAACTGAGTGGAAATAAATAAATACGTAGCACCAAAATCAAATAACACACAAGTCAAAGTATTAAAGACCAAAAATATACCTCCCACCACCTCATGATTCGTAGGTTTTAATGGTTGACCCAGAGCAAAAACTCATCCTTGAGTCATCTGTCTTTGTTATCCTTCTCTCTGAAAATGTGGCCCAACATTTTGTTTTTGTTTTTGTTTTCATGTTCATTTATTATTCTAGTTTTTTTTTTTTTTTTGCTTAATTAAGANTTCTATTTTTTTTTTTTTTTTTTTTGCTTAATTAAGACTCAAACATTGTTAATCATCCAAATCCCTTTGCAAAAGAGCTTTCACTTGTTTGTTTTGTGCAGAAATAGATGACCAAGTTCGAGACTCACCGCTGTGGCTAATATCTGTTCTGTCGCAGTGTAAAACCGTAATGAAAAATACACCCAAGTCAGAGACTCAGGTCTGCGGCGTCAACATCTCACTGTCACAGCGGAATAATGCAGCAGAAAATGGTTAAGAAGTTAGAAACTCAGTGCTGCAGTGAAAAATTCTCAACGTCGCAGTAGAATCATAAGGCAAATTTGTACCGCTAAGGTGGAAAGCTAATTATTGTCACAGAGATAAAGGCGAAAAATTTACGCGCCCTATGCATTAAAATGACGCGATGTCAACGATAATCAATTACCGCCATAATGGTACATCATTTATGTCGCGGCGGTAGAACGCAGATAAGAGATCCACGCCTCTCCATTTTTTGCAGATTTTTCTGGAAACACTCCCACTTTCTTTGATCTCCCGACTCAATTCTATGTCAATCTGACAACTATTTTCAAAATTTATTCCAATCAAAGTGTTCATTGCATCGAGCTCTACCACATACTGATTTTTTGTCAGTTTTGATTGGCGAAACAAGGGGTATTTTTGGTATTTTCTCTTTTATTCTTCATACCTTTCAGATTTTAAAATTTTGCTTGGTTAGATTGATCTATATACTCCTGATCTATATGTATTTGGGTTGACTTTGTGTGATTATTGAATATTGGGTTGATTTGGTGAGATATCAAAAGTTTTAGGGGGTTATTTGTCATTTTAGAAGAGTAGGGGACCGAATGATGTTATATAAATTTTGGGGTTGGTTAGATCCCTTTAGTTTAGATCTTTATAGTATGGCCCCTAAGAGAGGTAGGACTACCTTTAGTTAAAGATCTTCCTATGATAGGACGCGATTTGTATCCACAGAGGCCGCCCAACGGTTTTCGTCTACTTTACTATTGAAGATCTCGGTACCAGAGAGGGATTTTGTGCTAGAGGATTAGACACCTCCCGAGATTAGGCAGATGATAGAGATGAGAGGTTTGGCGCAGTTCTATGCTCAGCTCGATCCTGCAACTTTACAAGTGGTGCGTGATTTCTATACGAACGTCGCGTACCAGACTAGAGGTAGAGTACGAGTTAGGGGACAGATGGTAGTATATGACCGACAGACCATTTTTGGATACTATAGGCTACCCCCTGTCCTGATGGATGAGTATACTTTACACAGAGCCACCCCTTTTACTCCAAATGCAGTACTGAGGTATCCATGCGTAGAGGGTGCTTCTTAGGAGATGAGTAGGGATATTGCAGACCCGACGCCATTTCTTTTACAGTCCCTCCATCTGCAGCCCCATGCTAGAGTCTAGCTCCATTTTCTGTGTGCTAGGATGATCCCTCTGATGCATCTTAGCGAGGTTACCATCAACAGAGTCAGACTACTTTATTGTTTGATGCAAGGCGATGTGATTGATGTTGGCAACCTTTTGTACTCTTCTATAACCCATGCATAGGATTATGGAAAGAGCGGTTTGTATTTCCCATAATTGATCATGAGGCTTTGTGCTTAGGCAGGTGTCTAGTGGCAGTCAGATGAGCCACTTTAACAACCCAAGAGGGTGTTATCGATCAGTGTCATCCTAGCCATTTATGGTACCCAAGCTACTCCATGGTCTGTTCGTACAGTTATGAGGCAAGAGAGGGAGGCCGCTGCTCTCTTTAAGGCAGGACCATCCAGTCCACCTTTATCTTCACCGACCAAGGATGCTCCTACCGATGGGGCTGGACCATCCCATCCTCCTCCATTGTCACCGAGTGAGCTTGCACCTTTTACTTTTATTGTTGAGCATTTTGATTTCAATGTGTAGAGCTTTTCTATTGCACATCAGTGGCATCAGGCATTAACAGCTATCTTACCTGTGGACACATCCATCCTACCACCCATGTCGACTTGGACACCTTCCATTCAATAGCCTCCACCGAACACGCCCGTGATACATCCTTCTCCTACAGTTTCACTACATCATTCATCTTTCGAACAGGCATCCGCACCTTCCTCCAGACCACAGCCTAGTGGTTCCCACCCTGGTTTTGGAGAGTTGACACTTTTATAGGAGGCAACACAAAGGAGATGGATTTTGATGATGATGATGTCTGACATTCATTTATTTTATTTGTTTTTAGTTTTTTTACTTTTCAGACTAATGTATGGTTATTTTAATTTCTTTAGTTCTTCGTTTCTAGTTTTGTACAATGAGGACATTGCACAATTTGGTAAGGGGGTGACAAACTCTTAAGTGTTTTTGTTTTCATTTTTATTGCTTTACAGTACTTTAGTTAAGTTTTTAGTAGGATTTCACTAATTCACTCCATTTGTTTTATTTTATTTCCTGCGCCTTCACATTTTTTATTTCATTTTATAGAAGATATTCAAAGGTTTGTGAAATAAGCATCTCCACCTCAATTCTGTCAAGAATAAGTGTGGGGGTGTCTTAAATGCACCATAAAGACAAGATAAATGGCACCACAAAGACAAGAGAATCGGCCAATCATGATGCCATCTAAACCATGGAATGTTTATGGCGCTGACTTAAAGGAGGACGATAAAGAATAAATAATGATAGGGAGTTTTTCTTTTCAGTTATTTTATTTTGAATAAATTTAGGATTCTTCAATTAGGATATTATTTAAATAAATCTTTTAGGTAGAGTTTTCTTAATCGTAAGAGTCTTTAGTTTTGGGTTGTTTGAACCTATATGCAGCGAATATTTGGTTGATGATTTTTCAAGTTAACTGTATAATAATTGTTAATAACCATAATACTTGAACTCTATGAGCACTTCATGCAATTGAAAGACAAACACTATTGGTAGAGAAAGTTTATATGGTTAGTACAGTCTAGATGTTTAGTGACTCGAGAACCTATTTGAATGGATCTTGGGACGAAATCCTATGAGACATATGACATAAGAAATGATTAAAGCTATTTTTGAATCGTTTGAGCCTTTCTAACCAACCCTTAAGTTCATTTTATCCCTTTTTGCACCCAGATCTATAAACTGTTGAAGCCTGATGAATGTGAACAAATGAATACTCTGAGAAAAAGAAAAGAAAAATTAATTGAAGGAATTCTCTTGTAGACCCTCTCTCTCTAAAAAAATTGTTATAGTTATTGTTGTGGTAAGGGTAATTGGGTAAATATATGGTTAGGCGCATGGTTCATCTAAATGATTCCCTATTATGATTCTATAATTCAAAAAAATTAAATTAAAATAAAAAAATGAAAAGAGAGAGAAGAATGGTAGAAAGAAAAGTTGAATTGAGAAAACTTTTTGGGTTAAAGTGATCTTCCGAGCTTATAAACACATATCAAACCTTTGCATTACAAGCTGAAAAAATCCTTTTGATCTTGTGTGGTATGTTGTCCTACATTAGTGGAGAGAAACAAGAAAAATAGGCCTATGGAGCATTAAACTCAAGACATAATTGACTGTATAAACTGATCTGATTGATAGAGTTCTCTAAAATTGCATGACACATACACACAAAGTATTATAAAAAGGTGCAATTTTTGTCTTGAATTACAAAGAAAATTAATTGATCATGTGTTTATGTTCTCTATGTTTTTGGATTACTCTTTTCTCTGAAGCTGTATGGTTCAAGAACCCAATTCTTGTTCTGTCTAGACTCAGGTTTACTTAAGGACGAGTAAAGGGTTAAGTCAATTATAGGCCATTTACCTACTCGCTTTGCCTTTCCAACATTGATTTTTTTTCAGCAAATTTTCATACTCCCAAAAGCAGTAACAACATACTCCCACTCAATTTCAACACAACAAACAAACAAACAAACAAATACAAACAATAAACAATTTTATATGTAATTTTTTCACTGAAAAATGCAAATAGGCTCTTTGGCCCTGATTTGCTTTTTCTGGCAAGTTTTCCTATGACTAAAAGCAACAAAACAATTCCAAAACACTCGCACTCAATTCCAACATAACAAACAAACAAAAGTAAAAACTCCAAACAATTTTATTCTCAGTTTTTTTAGATGAAAAATGCAAATTAAGTTGGAGAAATTGAAACGATCATCAAGATTGTAGTCCATAGCAATGGGCTTAACGAGCAGTGTAAATAAATTGAAACGGGCCTAAAGATCATGCCTTATTTACACTGCCTGTTAACCCCATTGCTATGAACTGCATAGCACTATGGGCTACGTAGTGCTAGAGGCTATGGTTTTCATTTCATCTTCTCTAGCTCGATTTATATTTTTCAACTGATTTCAACACTTCCAAAACTGAAACAAAGCAAATCACTTTCAACTACACTTCCGAGATAACCAATCTACTATGAAAACTCTTCTAAGTAACTTCTAGTATACATTTCAATCTACTTTAATACAGTGCGAGAAGGCAGAAACTCACCCCAGGTCAGAGGAAGAGTGAGTTTTTTTTCGGCGAGTGAGAGTGTTCGTGTGATTCGTCGATTTGGAAAGGGAGTTTCTAATGAGAGAGTGTTTTTTTAAGAGGGTGTTTAGTTCGGTAAAAATACACTTAAGAATTAGAATAGGAATAAGGTATTACCATTCTTGTTGTTTGGTTGGAAAAAAAAAGTCCAGGAATGAGAATCCCATTACCCTGGGGAAGAGAATTAGTCATTCTAGCCCAACCCCCATTAATCAGATTTGATTCCTAACTAGAATCAAATTAAAAACATTAAAAAAAAGTTATTATATTTTTTAAAAAAGTAACTTAATTACAAAAGATTATAATATTTTAAAAAAGGGAAATAAAATAAAAATAGTTATAATAATTTAGAAAAAAGGTTAATAAATTAAAAATGTTATAATATTTTTAAAAATGTTAATAAATTAAAAAGTTTATAATATTTAGAAAAAGGTTAATAAATTAAAAAAATTTATAATATTTTAAGAAAAGGTTAATAAATTTAAAAATATTTTTTAAAAAGGTAAAAAAAGAGCAAGAAAGATAGAAATTCATACTTTACTATAATAATTATATATTAATTTTCAAAATTATTTATTTTATATATTTTTACAGGAGAGTAATTTAAAAAATTGATATTGATTCCAATTCCGGACCTCTATAATCCAAACAGCTTCAAAGGAAATCAGATTCTGATTCCTTACTGAACCAAACAGTAGAAACGAATAACTATTTTGATTCCGATTCTTTTCGATTCCTATTCTAATTCTGATTCTGATTTCGATTCTAAAGCTTAAACCAGATGGACCTTAAGTGAAATGGGAGAAATGAAGGGGTTTAGGGTATTATATATAGGGAGGGGCATTTCAGTCCAAATGGTTGAAGTTGTGTAGACAAATCAAAAGGTTATTGAAACCTTACGCCCCTTCCAATTTGGTTATTTCTCATAAATTCGCTTTAATTTGTGATTAAACATATGAAAATCTGAATGTTAAAGCATAACCCTAACTCCAAAGTATTTGCATCAACATTTCTGACTTGGAGTTGGGTCTTACAGTGTTGAATTTAGATTTGGATTTGTATTATAAACCATTTGATTAAAACAAAAACAAAAACTGAGAGTGAGAAAGAGCGTTAGAGATAAATTAGTTTTCCAATTTGAGTGGGAAATATTATGTTGTTACCCTTGCTTGCTAGAATGGAGACTAATAGTTGGTGGTCGAGTGATATTTTTTTAAAAGGTTGGGGGGTTCTGGTTTAGTCATACAATAGGGGTTCGCATTAATTACCGATGTAAATAAATTATAATTTTTATTTATTAATTGTACATAAAAATAGAAATTAAAAAAGAATTTGAGAAATTTGGAATCCACCAGATTTGACGACACAGTTGCATCCCATGTCGCATAACGTTGTTGGTTGTCGACGGTATTACGCATCCAGCAACACCAGTAGTATCAAAGTGATCATCTGGTGATGATCTATAGACTTAATGATTAGTTTTGTGAAAAAAGGAGGCATTGGCTGCAAGAGACTAAATGACTTTGGCCCAGGGACGGACCCAAGAATGAAATTTAACGGGATCAAAGGTTAAAATAACAATTAACATAAATAAAAATAAAAATATTTATATTGATAAAAATTCTCGTTAACTAATACATTTATAATTATTCTCGATAAGATTTTATCTTTTGAAAAATATTGTATAATGACTTTATTATTAATTATATCAAATATATCTTTCTCTATATACACAAATAAGCTATCATTCAATCATTGATCACTTATTTTATTTCGCAAATGATTCTTCATAATCTTTATTGCTGAAATATTATTTTATAAATTAAGGTTCTATAGTTCTGGATAGTTTGAGATTTCCTATTTTTTAAGGATTTTTCCCGAGTAGTTGTTGTTAGACAAGTCGACATTTCTTACTGATGAAAGTCATTGAATGCTAAATTGACTGTAACTATTACCAATTTTTGAATTGTCTGAAAAGTCCTACAATGAATTACTAATATGAAAATTGGCTCTAGAATCTACCACTAAACAGTATCAATGACCATTTAAACCATCCTCACTTTGCTTTTTTGTTAGACAATCTAGACAATTTCTTATCTAGTGTCATTTCTTGTCACGATAAAAACATTCTCCTTACGGTTTACTTGCTTCCTTAGTACCTTTCTTCTCAGGAGCTTGAGGTGCTTTCTTGATTTGAATTTATTTTATAAAAATTCCCTTTTGTAACATGGACAGTCTTCCTTTTTAAGAATTGTCTCAATAGCTTGGAGTTCCATTAATTAATTATTGAGTTAAAGTCATTAAGGATTGCCTTCCATTCTTGATTAAATTTCTTCTAATAAAAAAAATAGGTTTCTATATTTTTAGTTACAAGCTCCTATCCCCTATTTTAATTTTAATTAATTAAAATGAGATTATATGATTATATAGATAAATTAATGGTAAAAATCAAGTGGGGTCCCTTGACCCCATATGACCCCACCTGGCTCGGCCCCTGACTTGGCCATTGAATCTTTCTCAACCTTCTACGTTAAAAAGCCACCTCCTTTGTCCGTGATAGTTAAATGGTTTTGTAGATTGTTAGACAACAATCATTTACTACTAATGGTGTCGCTAGAATAGTTACTCCAGGTGTAGTCGAGAAGTTTTTTGACTGTCAAGAAGTTAATTTATTAGTATAAATTTAAATTATTTAATTAAAATTTGTAATAATATTTAAATTGTGCTTTAATTTTTTATTAAAAATTGAGGGGCATTTATGGAATAAAACTGAGAAATCTAATTCAGATAAAAAGAAAATGATAAAATTTCAAACATTAATTAAGTGGTTTACCCATTAAATTAGTTTCTAAACTTGAAAACAAACAAAGATTATAGACTTAAGTCTTAAACCTTTAAATGTCAATTGAAAAGTGGGAAAAAAAAAAACAAACACCTCCTTGGTTTTTACTTTTTAGGCAGCGTAGTTTGATTTTTGGGAGATGGGTGTTAGTTTCCTAAACCAGTGCTGCTGAATAATTGGCTGATACCCTCAGGGTCTGGGAGAGATTCCCCTTAGCATGATACGTACACGAATGCATCATGTGTTCCTACTGCCAAAAGTTGGTAGAGCAGAGCAGCCACGCTAGGTGCGTGCATATTGTCATCCTAGTACAGGTACCATTATGACTCTCAACCAAGCTGCCAACTTGAGTGCAACTTCTTCAGTGCATTTTGAAGAATTCTTGTCAAAATTAATTTTATAAGAAAAGAACAATGTACCCCGGGTGGATTTACTTGGTGGCCACGGGGGCCTGTCCTGCAAATTTTTAAAATTAGTTATATCCTTTTTGATTGTTCTAATTTGATACAAAGTTTAAGAAATTTCACTATACTTGGTTAATGGGATGGATCATTGGAAGAGAGGTAAAGTTTCATATGATTGTTATAATTTGTTATATAGTGAAATTTCTTTGTCTTTGAAAGCCCGTTATTTTTTCTCGTTTTTTAGTTTTTCACGTAAATCCTTATGTGTGGTAATTATGTTAGTCTTTGTTTATTTATTTATTCTTTATTCTTGATATTTCAACAAAAGAGGGTCTTGGGTGAATTTGAAATTATTTTCTAAGGTTAATTGAGAGGTCCAAATTCTCAATAATTAGTATCTAAGGCAAGTTTAGATCCTTAGTGTGTATTAGAGTTTTGGTGTCATAGTATGAATAGGAAAGATTTTAGGAAGTTTTGTCTAAAAAGACTTAATTAGTAGTGGAACCAGTTTGTGGCCCTTCCAATCTTTCTTAAGAATTAACCTAATAGATATTATTGATGTCTTTGGTGAAATTCACCAAATTAAACTAGGAATGCGAGAAATGAGAGAATGATTTTTTTTTTAAATGATTTTTTTTTTTTTGCTTGTGGTAAGTACAACTCAATGATATTTCAACAATTGAGATGACAAAAAGTTTTGGAAGGTGTGGGCAATCTTGAGACCTGAATTAAATATTCAAATGAAAAGTAAGTTTGGTTTAACGTTCTGAGACAATAAATTGAGATATTGACTCTGTCACTAACAATGTGTCTCTTTTCTTTATAAAAGATGGTGATATATCTTTTGTGGTTTGCAGGTTATGTTTATGTTTATGGCATGTTAAGTAAAGTTGCCATGAAAGAGGATGGCTTATTGATGGCCGGTCCATGAGTTTATACATGGGCATTGGTTTGGCTTTAATGTAGGACATGTGGTAGGGGAACTCCCAAAAAAGTCAGACATGAGGGTTGAACCTTTTTCAATAATGTTTTTTTACACGTAACCAGGAGAAATTCTAAGAATGGACTTACTCTAATTGAGCATACTCTTTCTCATATTTTAATGATAAATATGGTTGGTGGTTTTATAATACTATTTACATAAGATGATTTATTGATTGGTTGTAGTGATGATGTGGTACTCTTGTCGCATTGTCACTTCTTTACCGTCCTTCCCTATCTTTAAATTCTTAAATAATGAATATTTAACTTGTTGACAGCATAGGATTTGTCCAATCTGATATCCTGCACCTGCTTCTTTCTAGTTCCACTTTTATTGAAAAAATTTCAAAGATTGCAGCTTTACAGCTTTGTATCTATAAAATTCCGGAATGATATGCTTGATAGCTCGGCCTTACCAAACAATTAATAAGAAAGTCTTCGCATAGCCGTCCACTCCTTATTGCCTAGCTAATAATACTGCTCCAAAACCTTGTTTAATTAATATAAATTTCTAAGAAAATTACTTTATTTTTGAGACTATTTGGTTTCTATAGATACTGCCGAATGCAAATCAGCTTTTTTTTTTTTTTGGTATATTGTTTGATTTGTTCAAAGATCTGAATTCTCATATTACAAATCTCTAATCATTCTATTCTAAAAATACAATCATTATCATGAACCCACCAAAAAAAAAAAGAAAAAAAAGTCAACTTCAAGCTCTACATCAACGTCTCCCTTTGGTTCACAATTCTGCAGTTATTGTTTTTTTTTTTTTTCCTTTCTATCTCCTTACTGAATGTCTGAGCTTCTAAAATGAGATTAGTATGCCTAAAAGTCTAAAATGAGAATAATATTCTTTTTATATAGCTGACATAACAAAAAAGTTTGTTTGGAATATATATATATATATATGTCAGACTATTGTGACTTAATTTTTTGACTTAATTTCACACATTCTTTAACAGTCATTGATTTACTACAATTCATGGGTGGAAAAAATAAGTAAAAAGTAGTTATTTTATACTAACTCAGTAGTTTTTTTTATCATTAGATTAGAAAAATAAATAACTATTAAAAAGTATATGAAATTAAGTTAAAAAATTAAGTTATAATAGTCAAAAAATTAAGTTATAATAGTCTGCGCCTATATATATATATATATTGTCAAACTATGCAAGAATATTATGCAACCTGAGGAGAATTTCTCCATTAATAGAATGTCTGGAATGATTCAAATAAAAGGTATGGTTTCAAAAGACTAATAGATACCCATTTCCTGTTTAACTTTAACTACAATTTTTAATTAAGTTTTAAAATAACTTTTCTAGATATTTGGTTTCTTAAAAGATTAGGAAACGGGATCCAGTTGTATCATCAAATCAAACACATGCTTTCAATTGTTTTATAAGTTTACCTCTTTGATTGAATTTGCTAGCTAATATTTATTGTAAGGTTCATTGTACGCAGCCACAATATGAATTCCGAAGACTTGTTGGTGCTCATAAGTTAAAAAGTGTTTTGGTATCTAACCAAAAAGACAAGTAGAACAGCTGTTTATTATAACTTTACGAGTGATCAATTCGATATGATCCTCGTAAAAAAGTCATTGGTGCGTCGGAGGTATACATGAAGTATTTGTGTGAGATATTTATTGCTACTGACGTAATCTTATTAGACGAACAAAAATAATATGACACATTTAAAGGTTTTTCCTTCCTTTTATAAACTATTTGACGCTAAAAGACTAATTAGTATCATATTTAACTAATCTATATATTTATATAATCCTGAAGCATAGATTTATATAGTTGATATATGTAGGATGACAAGTAGGATTCCTTAAGTTTTAAATTTTTTACAAATAGGGTAATTTTAAAGCATGAACTAATAAAATTGACATGTAAGATAACAAGTATAATTTTTGGTATTGACTGACATTTATTGGTGATAAACAATAAGGAGTAAAATTCATGAATAAACTTTGTTGAAATATGTGGAAATAAACGATAAGCAATAATGATTGTAATAAAGAGTGACATTCATATATAAACTGTTTGTATTTTCTTTTACGATTTCTAAGTTATCAATATTAAGTGTTCTATGTAGGAAGAATAAAGATTGAAATTGACAAGTAGAATTCCTTAAGCTCTAAATTTTTGACAAGTAGGGTAATCTTGAAGCATGAACTAATATAAATAACATGTAAGATAAGAAGTATAATTCTTGGTATTGATTGATATTTATTGGTGATAAGCAATAATGAGTAAAATTCATGAACAAACTTTATTGAAATATATGAAAATGAACGGATC